>LLCD01000402.1:0-19554 GCA_001414355.1 Hymenoscyphus salicellus
AGACAATAGTCACCGGTTGACAACTCAATCGCTTAATATACTTAGGATAAATTGTAGAAAAAACACTAATCTGCCGAAAGGTACGTCCGCGACCTAAGACATCTCTATTCTCGACCTCTGAAAGAACTAGTCCAGCGACGGTCAGGATGCGAGAATCAAGTTCTAACCTCGCGTCACCTCGCTCCCTGAGTATCGGCATTAATTGAACAGGTTTTCGGTTGTCTGAGGACCCGCGCGGTGCACGTCGGAATTGATGCGTATATCGCATCCCCGTATCGGATAATATTGAGTGGATACCAGTTTCCGAAGGGGGTCTAAGTCCACCCCATCCTTTTCGTGCTGCATCATAGAGGCTCATATCCAGCCTTACAGATATGAACTGATATCGCATAGAATTCACCAAATCAGATTGCTCCAGAAACGCCAAGTTCGCCTGGATTTTCAAGGAGGTGGAGTCTTGGAATCGTGTATTGTCGCTTGACAAAAACGCAGGATTGTTAAGTACTTGTATGCAACTCGAATAGCTTGGTCGCTCATTTTCATGTGCCCACTCGCGATGTTCAAGTATTAGATCATACCTGATCACAACATCCACAGAAGTCCAAGACCAGCTTGGCATACCCTCTACAGTCTTTCCAAAGCTACGAGTTGTCGCTGTCAATAGGAGCTCGCTAGCTATATCCACTTCCCAGAGCCCGTAAAGCGAGTTCGTATTCCTCGATGTCGAAACCTGATTGATGATGCCCATCATGGCAAAGAGCCGGTCATTGAGATTGGTAGGATCGCAACTGGTATTCCTGGTCACGATATTTTATGCCAGCAGCGGAAAAATTCATGGTTACCTTGGTCCAGTGGTCCACCGGACGGCTGTAATAAAAATGACACTTGCTCACGCTAGTTGAGTGTCTCGCTTAGCTGCTTGAAATAAGTTCGAGGTAATGGCCTCCCTTCAGGTCTTCCTTCTGTAGCATCACACGTATTGCATTCCCAGTACAGCTCGCCGCCGAAATTCATTACACGATGTGAAAGTGAACGTTCCTGGAATATCCATCCGCGGCCTCGGAAGGGCGAAGACTCGAGGACACTATCCCGCACACTAGATAGATCATATACTCGAGTTAAGACGGAAGGCGCTCTAAAACGCATGCGGGGATTAATCTTGGTCTCTCTACAAGCGTACATATCTCTTGGTAAATTTCCGTGTACAGATAAATCGCAAGGACGAAAAGCCCGAGGGTCTCTGGAGCAGAAAAGACTATTGCTACTGATATCTGCAGACGGTGTGCAAATCGCGTTGCGATATATATTATCCATACGAGCAAGCTCACCTGCCTTGTCATCATCATTCTGGACAATACACAAAGCATCAATCCAGAGATACCCGTAGCCAAGTTTCAGTGTCGCCAATATAGCACCGTTGACCATATTAGACAGCTGTTTTTGGTCTATCGAGGACTCCATCAGAGCCAGGTTTTCGGTGACGAGTTGACAATTCGAGTCGTCTTGGAGCCAGCGATAGCTCAAAGTAACATATTGTATGGAATCCAAGTCTTGAATCTTGGATGTCTGAATAATTCGGATGAGCGGTCGTAGTGGGTTTTCGTTGGTTGGAGATAGCTGAGTACGACACCGCGGAAACGTACGCTGGAGTATCTGATTTCTGCAATTTTTGTGGGGGGTTGTACATCTTTCGATCCAAGTCTTGATAAGATCAAAATGCTCCTGGGAAAGGGTTTCGCTGCTGGGGTGCTGACCACACATGGCGCCGGGCTCTCAACAGAGAGGATATCACGTCCTAGGTCTATAAGGCATTTAGCATGTACAAGAGAGATACTACATGGTAGAGATGCTCACCAAACTCCCTCTCGGATACGAACTTGTGAAGCAGACTCATGAGACAATTTGCTCGTCTTTTGTCAATTGCTACTCTACCGACACATCGTTCCCGTGGGACCACAGCAACGACTATTTCCAAAACAAATAATTGCTTTGTTGGCGCGAACAATATCAATGTAGGACGGTCAGCGACTTTAACAAAGTCTGTTTGGCGTACTGTCACCCCAAGAATGGGACAGCCGGGATGCTCCTGTCTGAATGAAATATTGCCAGTGAGAACACCGAGGTCCATTAGCTGCTTATAGGAATGTTCCAGTGCCCACATCAGCCAGCAGAGATGGCATGTTGAGAATGTGACCTACTTTTAATGGTGTAACTTGGGAGGAGTCTGCTTGGCCTCAAATGTCTATATATATAGCCCTCCCCTCCTTTTTTTTTTTTTGGAGGAGTACCGAATTCAGATGTCCAGCCAAAACTCTGTATATTTCAACATGGCATTCACTCGTAGCGGACTGGGCAAGGAGCTCGAGATTTGAATGATGTGGAAAGTGCTCCTGTAGAAGAGAATTGCGAGGTGAGCAAAAGGATTTCCTTCTCATTAGGACGGGTATTGTGGTGAGGTTATGACAATGTGTGCATACCTGATTCAAGACTTGGGCTTTGCTTGATGTTTCGGCCATGATAAACAATCCGAACCCCTTGAAGCCTGCTTGCTTAACGAGATACGGTCTGTTGATACAGGAGTAAATGATCCTCAAGTCTGCGGCTGAACAGCTAGATTGCTTGCCTGGTTTTGATCCTGCATTAAAGCATTAGCCTTGTACTACTACATTCATTTCTTACTACATTTATCTCCGTATAAAGCAGCGAAATAAAGAGCATTTCCCATGGCTGAGAAAATTGTAACCGGGTCCAAATAACAATCAGATATCTTGGTGTGATCCTGATTTAATCGGATCTTTATATAATTTTAGACGAAAACTGGCTGCTTGCCTGTCAATGCGTTGATACAATCCCTCTAGAGTAACACTGTCGGAAGTCAAAGACAAATCTACTTCCACTGCTGACCACCCCAATGACCGTATGTTTCCTCAATACACTTCCCAAGCAAACAACCCTCTACTCTCAAAACTTCCATCGCGAAACATCAGGCCCAAGCGGAACCTCTGTTACCTCCTCCTTCGGCTTTTCAATCACCCTCGCACCTGATAAAAGCAGAAGCTCAGCCAACTTATCATGTCCTTGAGAAATCGCAGCTTGCAAAGCATTCCCATACTTACCACCTTGCAAGTTAACTTCTGCCCCAGAGTCGAGCAAAAATAAAACAATGATATCATGTCCTCTGACAACAGCAGCTTGGAGAGCACTACCAAACTCACCCCCTACTGCATTTACATATGCCTTTGCCTCAATCAACTCCTTCGTTAACTTTTCCATTCCGCATAAAGCTGCAAAATAGAGAGCATTGCCGATAGCTGGAATGAAAATATTGACATTTGCTCCTTTCGTGATCAGAAAAGGGGCAATGTCTTGATGTCCGGCTTGAAGTGCAAGCATAAGAGCACTGCCATGATCTCCAAGTCTAGAATCGATGTCATATCCCTGCTGATAATTTCGACGACCATTTCATGACAACTTTGAAAAGCAGCCGTTTGGAGAATATTCCCACAAGCTCCGGGTTTCGTTTCGTCTGGTAACTGGAACTCGTACTTCAGAAAGAGACTGAAGACCTCTTTAGCACCAATCCAAATCACTGTCAGAACTGTGCCAGAGTCGATAAGCGCCCCCTTCGATAAGAAGAACTGGGTCGCCTTGTAATTGTTCTTGGAGGCAGCTTGAGCCAGTGCTACGTTCCAGATTTTATCTCCCTGGCCTCCCCAAGCCAGAAGCTTCTCAATCATAGGCACTGAGACTTCATTCCACGTTCCCCTGCTAGCTGCCTCAAGAGCGACATCCAAGGCCTTCGAAGGGAGTAAACTTTCGTAATTTCTCAACAGTCAATCAGCCAGATCGCATTTTCCGTACTTTGCAACTACTTCAAGGGAGGCTTTTGCGCCTACCAAATTTTCCTGCACGATGTATTTGAAGATTTCTTGCTGCCCCTTGACGACTGAAAGTTCTAGAACATCATGAGCCTCACATTTCATAAAACTATCCAGGTCCTGGCTTTTTAGCAGGAGCTGGCAGGTTTTAAGTTTTCCTGATGCAGCTGCTTCAAGAATAGCTGCTGAACATGTCCAACTACTGATGCCCCCTGTTTTTGATGATAAATCAATAATCACCTTGATTACCTCGTTGGAGCCATGCTCAGCTGCCAACATCAGAGTACCTGCATAGTTAAACTCGACTCCCTGGGTCATTAGACGGCGAACTGATATTGGCCTGTTTGACATGATCGATTCCCGCAACTCCTCCCAAACTTCTCGCCTGTTGACTTTATCGATTTTGTCTTGTACAGTACTAATCTTATCGTCAATCAAATATTCGATTGTAGTATCGAACCGACCCCTTGCAATTTGCGCTGATTTCTTAAGCAGTCCAACCGCAATCTCCATCTCCTTGACGTTAGGTTTTACTAGATTTAGCTGAAGATCTTCCGCGACTTGATCAAGAAGATAGTTGACAATATGTGTGTGGCCATGACTTGTAGCATAGTCCAGTGGTGTCATTCCTTCCAAAGATTCCTTCCAAAGATACCCCCAAACACCTCCGGCAAAAGCTAGACGCAATAACTCCTCGTTCCCACATTTGGCCGCCAGATGATGCGACATTCTTTGGAGACTATCCCAATGATATCTAACAAATTTAGCGGCAGACATGAGACCAATGCTAGTTGAATAATCCTCGCGTTCCATTACTGCCAGAAACAACGGTCTAGCGAGGGCTTCTTTATCAGCGATCCTCTTCACCATGACTTCTTCTCGGGAGAACTTCAGCTGTTGAACGATACAAGGAAAGGTAATTGAGTTACAGCTGAATGCTCTGTTATGATATCGACTTGAGTTTCGGCGGCCATCAAGGAATGCGATTCTGTAGTTGGAGCATCCTGATTGATATGTCCTGTACTTTCTGTGGAAGGCAATAGTTCATTCGTAGCGGGCGTACAATCCTTTTCGTTCTCGTCGACCATAACTACATCGATTTTCGTAGTTGGCGTACCAGGGACATTTGTCTCTGTCGATTCCATCGTTGTATAGGGTGGTATTTGCTGGACAGATTGAATATTCATTTTCGTCAAGTTCAAGTGTCACTGTTTCGTGAAGCACGGGCACCTCGGGGGTCCAAGTCTCTTCGGTTTTCTTCCCGAGTCAGCATTGCAATTGGACTTCTCTCAGTACTATGGGGAGCCTTTGAAAAATTCTTCACTTACCGTCAAATCATTGGCATTTTCCAACTTCCGCGCAACAATAATAACACGAAGTACAATCGCATAATAGACAATTTCGAAGCCCAGCAGTAGTACGTGCAGTGGGCTGGAGCTGGCCCCTTCTTTCAATGAGTAAAGCCTCAACTCCACTTGCAGCTCAATCGATCCCAAGACGTCACATCTGGTTGAGCTTTCCCATCTACTTCAGTATCAGCACTCGGAATCAACAGGTGTTGATGTATGATGTATTGAACTCACTTGCTGTGTCGCTGCAAACCCCTTCAACAATCGCTGACGCCATTTTGAGAAAAATTTGGGCGCCTGTATTAGAGAGCAGTTTTTGTGTGCGTATCTCTTGCTCTGAAAACTTTCCGGTGGGAGTTCCTTCGTATTATGCAACAAAAAAGTCACCAACCAGCGGTGATGGAAACACGAAGTCGAGGCACAGTAAAATACTACCTTATGCCAACCCCCCGGATCCTGTCTGAGAAGCCATTGGGTGCTTAACATTGAAAGCTCTGGATGCAGATTTGTGAAACCTTGAACCAACAGGTGTGCGTCTGTGCGATTACAGCAATCGTATCCTCTCGTAAAATCAGACAACTGAATGGAAACAACAATACTGCAAAATATATCTCCGGTCAAGCGTGCTTGCTTCAAACGCTAGCAAGAGACAGAATGCTGCAGAATCACACAGCATGAACTGGGTCTCAATTCGAGTTCAAACCCTGCCAAATGCGATGGGCACAAGACCTGGTCAGTGTCAGGATTGAGTCATTCAACTCAACAACACCAAAAAAACACCAGACCTTACTGAAATTTTGATTCATTTATAGCCTAAGCTACGAACCTGATGTAAATGGGCCTATCATATGGGTATCTTAACTCCTACAATGCAAACAAACCCGTGCGCCATATGTATTTGGGACCTGTGATCAATCAAGAAATTCATGAAAGCTCATCTCCTCCTTCCTCACGGTCGCGTCGCTCCTTCTCCTTCTTGATAGCTTCACGCTTCTTCTCCTCCGGGTCGATCAAATCGTCGTCATCACTCCACTCCGAATCGTTGTCTGGGATCAAAGGTAGTGCCATGCGCTTCCAGAATCGTTTCTCGGTGCGAAGACGGTTGTTCTCAATCTCCAACTCATTCCACTTATCATTATCCGCGACAAAGCGTCTCATGAGACGAAGGTTCTCGCTGGCCCGACAAGCAGCTGCCTTCATATCGTTGATTTGGTTGCGTAGATTCAAGTTCTCCTCGCGCTCATCTGCCAATTGTTTGCGATAGTTCTTGTGCCAGGCGAGGGTATCAGCTTCGTGGTTCTCCTTGAATCGATGCATCTTCTCCGCCATATCCGCCAGAATCTCCGCTCCATGAATAGCAATCTTCCAGTTCTCCTTCTTGTTGTGGTCGGTGGTTTCGATGGCCTTGCGAAGCTCAGAGTTTTCCTTCTCGAGGTTTTCGGATTCCTCTATTGAAAATGTTAGTTATGCAAACATGGAAAGGGAAGGAACGCCAACTAACCATTCATTTCTTGCGCAACAACGGCAATCAGCTCATCGTTGCTCAGATCCATGTTCTTCGCCTTCTCGCGGACCTTACCCATTTTGTCGACCACATTTGCAGTAAGCTGCTGGTTCATGCGAAGGATGCCAGACAATTCTTCAACCATAGCCATAACATAATTGAGATCGGATTGGTGACCAGCAGGAGTAGGATAACCAACAAGCGCTGTACCGCCTGCCATTCCACCATTCATACCATTGGTGTGCGCGAGACCTTGAGATGGAGATGGAGGGGCTTGACGCGGGTTGGATGAGCCTCCTTGAGCATTGTCATTGTAGTTGTAGTTCATCTTTGCGATGGCCTCTTGGGTGGTACTCTCGGGTGTAGTCGAATTGCGCAAAGTGCTGCCTTGAGTGAACTTTTCGATGATGCTGGCAAGGAAACGAGATACTTCGATTGGGGAAGGCTTGTATGAGACACTTTGCTCGACAACGGAAAGGGAAGGCGCCTCGAAGAATTGGAGAGAGTTGAAAACGTCAGTGGGGAAGCCAGAGAGCTTGACGATGCGGATCTGTTGGTTCCTGGGAGCGCGAGTGAATCGAGAGGTGTCTTCCGGTCGTTCGTCTTGTGGTTCCGATGTAGTCTGCGTCTCGTCCTCTGTCGGAGCAGGTCGGCGAAAATTCCTTGGGGTTGGTGTTCTTGACCGTTCGCGATTTGGTGGTGATGTTCCTCTGGTCAAAACGGTACCGCGATACCCCCCTGACTGGACTAGGGCTGCACGGTTCCTCGCGATCTCGGCTTGTCGGGAGGAGGAAGGGAGCGAAGATTGTCTTCGATTCTCTCGGTTAATCGCTTGCGCGAGTTTTGACAATCTTTGCTCCTCTGCTGTGAGCGGCTCTTCAACAGGGCTTTTAGCCCCGCGAAGGGTGTTTGATCGCTTACGACCACGAGGAGGTGCCCCTGTTGGAGGTGCTGGGAATCGCTCCGCAGCGAGGCCAGGCGCGAGCTCTGGGAAGGGCTCCGTCAATGGGAGCTCTCCCACCGTTGGAAGAGGGGGTCGCGAGCCACGAGTAGGCGTAAAAACGCGAGAGGGGCGGGGGAGAGGGGCGGAAGAGGAGCGGGGTGTGGTAGTCGAGGGGAGGAGTGAGGAGGGCGAAGGGGATGGTAGATCGATGGAGGAGGAGCTTGGAGGCGTTGAGGGGTTGGCGGGAGGAGATGGGGATGGGAGAGGAGAGTATATGACCGTTACCACGGAGTCGTCAGAGCTATCTGATCCAGAGGAGGCCTTGGGAGTGCTGGTTTGCTTGACATAGTCGTCCAGCGTGAGTTTTGAGAGTTGTTCCTCCATCTTGCGCTGAATGTCGGGCCGAATATAAGCCGACTGTCCATCTGGTAATGGAATCTCAGAATTAGCCGAGCTCAGGGGCAAGCGCTGCAAACAAAGAAAGGGGGGGATATACTCATAACGAAGAACCACGCAGTGGTGGTAGTGGACTGATGGTTGGCGGGAAGTTTTCAGTTTGGGGAGGGTTGTTTTGAGGTGCACAGGTGAGTCACGTTGACCAATCAGAGGTCGCGTATTAACTTTTATCTAACTACCTACCTGAAGGACATGACATTTATTCAGGCGTCAGCGCAATATTGTTCAATTGTATTGTCATTTATTCATACTTTTAATATTAAAATTGTTCTACATATTTAGGTAAATATTATTAATGTAATTTCCTTACTTTAATGTTATATTATTTTATTATTTTACTCTTATCTACTTAGAGTTTACATATTAATATTAATCTACTTATTAAGAGAAATATTAACAATTTAATATTCTTATTCTATATATTAAGAGTTTAAGTTTTAATATTATTCTATCTAGTTAGATAATATTAATAACTTAATATTTTTACTTTAATACTTTATTATAAGCTACGCCTTTGGAGCTTAATAAAAAGATCTATATGTGTATTCAAATAAGCATTCTAGTATAAGATCAAGTGATCTAGGTAACTTGATTCGAGTTAGTAAATAGTGATTTTGTAGAGAGTACATGTTATCATTTACTAAGATCCGCCTTCCTAAACGCTAGAAGAAGAACTAGAAATATATAATAAGGAATTCATGTACTCTTGCGAGCTAAAAATAGCTTTACCTGAGTTGTGTTTTAAACAGTTAATCCTATACTAAGTTACACGTTAATGCGTGGGCAATATATACTGGTGTTAACTATATGACTAATAGGCTATACAGGCTTCTTTACAATTGACTGACAAGACTTTGCTTATTTGATACTTTTATGCTTAGCTTGTTTTGGTGGGTCCAACGGGGGTCACTTTCAAGTGAATACACCACGGATGGCAATCTCACTGGCCCTCGAAACTTGAATTCTATTTAACCTTCCGCCGCGATTAGTTTACGGGAAAGGGGGCCTGAGTGTGTGATAGGTACCAAGTCAGTATATTAGATCAGCTGTCAAGAAACCCCCATGTATTAAATTGGCTGTAGACCTGTAAGACAGGTACATATCCCCTGGAGAAATCTATGAGGGCTCTTATGTTTTACTTCATTCGGGGTTTATTTTGTGCTCTACTATGTTTGCTTAGAGCAGCTTTGCACGATAACTTTCAAATATACCTCACAGGCTCACAAAGAGTCATCATCGTAAATTGGAGGGGAAAGAACCTACTAGATAGAATAGTCAAATGCTAAGAATCAGGCTACGTTCTCTCAGCTTCCAACTCAAATTCTCCTCTTCCATCTCAGCCTTCTGTTTAGGATAACGAGATGAAATCTAGAAATAGAAGCTCTTTGAACCTCAGAGTGGGGTCTACATAGAATAGGACTACTCATCTAAATTCTTGCAGCCGGGTTACTCAGAGAACATAGTGTTAAATTTATCGTAGAAGAATATAAGATCTGAATATTGAAATTTTCAGGGCTTTGTTTATCGGATTTACCTTCTTCAATTTTTCGACTAGGAAGTTCAGCTAAGGACACGAAAGAGTATTGTTAATATGTGAGGAGGAAGGAGCGACTAGGACTACAAACTAGACCCCCCCCTCCGTAAAGCACTTCATGGCCCCTCCCCTTCCTAAACTTGCAAGAGATATTGGAGATCAAGACTTTCTTGCTGGAAATAAGACCAATAATTTCAGACAAACAGAGGTGGTTTCCATACCCAGTTACGCATATAATGGAAATATATTTTGCCTATTTCAAACCATAGGTGACTACCTCTTCTAAACTTGGTCCTGGAATTATTCTCCCTTACGCTGAATACCAGGGTTACCAAACACATCAGGGTAGAGGGGAAAACTTACCTATACTCTGGATGTAGTCAGTCGTTCCTTCCCTTCTCGGGTTGTGGAAGCGGACACCTCGGGCGAATCTCGTCGAGGAAGGAACGACCACGAAAAAGACCCAGGTCCAATACCCTAATGAATTTTCGGACGTAACCCCCAAGAACAACAGCCAGCTCGGATTTTTAGAACCTTGGTGTGAGGAAATCGAAGAATAACCGGAATACGGACTACCAAGGAAGATGCCATCCAAGCTTTGTCCAAAAATCCAGTATCCTCCCACTCTCTCATAGTTTTTGATAGCGGGGTTTTGGGATGACAAGCCCGATGGTGTTAGAGAAGATGGTTGAACACGTTCAGTTGTTTTTTAGCTGTTTTTTCTTCCTTTCGACGGAGGGGGTTTTCCCCTCCAGGTTGCGTTGGGGATGCCCAACGTCGAGATGGGATGGAGTTGAGTTTTCAAGGCACCTACCTAAGAGGAGGTACGTGGTTTCTGCGATTTGGGTACCTGACTACCTCGGATTCCAAAGTCGCTCCTTCCTACTACTACTCCGATTCTGAACCTGAGAATAGCCAAGTCACTTTAGCAATGGCGAACAGCAAGAAGGGAAGGCGCGACCCGACGTTCAAGGCACACAGATCAGCCATGACACACGCACCGGTCGAGAAATTTCTTACTTGACTATGTTAAAAAAAAAACTCAGTCAGTATATTGACCCCGACCCTCATACTGTATGTTGTCAAATCGCATAAAAAAGGTCATCAGCCTCTAAAAACAAAGAGTGGAGGTATAGACAAATACTCAGAAAGCTCAAAGTTGCTTTTAGTTACTTTGCTTGTACTCGCGCATTAAGTACTTATAATCCATGGCTTGTAAATCTAGTGATGATGTGATCCTGGATTTTTGATTGGCTTTCGAGTTCATACCAAGCTGCCACACCGAACAAGGAACAATAAGCGAAGCAGGGCTTGTAGATAATCGGAGATTTCTCTCCGTTTGGGCTGGTCCATTGAAATGAAAGAGAATCTCATTTGCCGCGTGCTCATTGAAAGTTGATGGAAATGAGGGAGTTTTTTATCGAATAGTTGGGAGTTGAAAGTTGATATCGATGATAAAAAAACCCGCTTGTGCTGTAGTTTGCTGGCATAACCGGGAAAACTCAAAGCAATCCGTAGATCTGGAGGTTGGAAACTCGGGGGTTTCGTCCTAACGTTTTTGGATTAGTAGACAGGAGAAGGTAGGACAGATAGAAGATTGCAGGATCTGATGCACAAAATGGTGTACAAGGTATGTCCCTTTCCGTTCGAAAACGAGGGTGTCGCGCAAAATAACATCACGTGACCAGGTCCGAGGCCCTGATTTTCAATTACCCTGGGAGGTCCAGCCCGCTCCAAAGCAAGACATGCAAGAAGTGCAAGGCTGGCACGAAGATCTGTGTCTTTCCTTGAAATAGACAATAAGAGCCATCAGATTTGGAACAATCGCATGTTTGCTGGGCACCAATAGTCTAGACAGTCTAGATTATGCCTATTATCGTCGGTACGGACGGAGGTATTTTGAAAGAAAAGCACACCACATCGTTTTCGGCAGCCTCCATACGGAACGCAAATTCAGTCACTCTAAACCTACTGTACAGGCACCCAGGGTCATCCCATCTTGTCCCCCTCCCCACGCGCCAGTACCGCCAGGACAGTTCAGAAGTGCAGTGCCAGTGCAGATTAAGCCCCGTAACCGTAACTTTATCGCCCGCCCGGCTCGTGTAAAATTGCCTGCAGTCCCATCTCAGCTCAGAAACAACCACCTCCTCAACCCGCGACGACCGACGACCGCTTTCTCCATCCCATCCCCCAACCCGCCTCCAGCATCTCCGCAACCTAATCCCCAATCCTCCTACAACACTGACCTACCTATCCTATACTCTCTCCTCCCACCCGCCGAACACCAAACCCGCAATCGGAACATTCAATTGTCCCTCGTCGAGCTCGAGTCGGAGACCGCACTGCAAAAACATGTCCTCGGTTGGGGACGTGCGCATTTAAATCGACGCCGCCACGGGTCGTCGAGAGGAGGAAGGATTGGGGAACAGCATATGCGCACAAGCTTGGAGGGAACAACGTAGACAGAGGAGTTTGAGGGTCTCTGAGGGCACGTCGGGAAAAAAGTGTGCCCTTCCCAATCATGCACGTTGGCATTCGAGAGCAGTTCGCCTTTGTGGTGTTTACTACGGCTTTGATTCCTCTCATGGTGCTGGCGATAGGTGGGTATTCTCTGAGTTATTATTCCCTCTTTCAGGTTGTTTTAGGAGGGTTGAGACATGATTTCCTCAGACATCTCAGTTCCTCCTCATACAACCCTGTTTCGTCCTAGTTTCCTCAATAATACTTCTAGAAATGGCAATACTGACTCCGAGATCGTCCGCAGCTACTTGGGTGAACAATCACGACTTCGTAACGGGCGTCACATCTCAGCAGCTTAGTCTGACTGCCAGTCTAAAAGCTGCCCAAATCGCGGCAGATCTGCTATTGATACAATCAACGTGTGTTACAATTCCGACGCGCGTCATCTTACAGAATGCCATGAGGAATTTCTACAAGGGAAACAGCTCTACTACCAATTGGACGTAAGAAACACTTTTTTTGGGGGTTGAAATTGGCGGATTTTGGTTCCTGTAGTGACTCCGGAAGAGCCACCAATTCATCCGAGAAACGAAGTGCTAACTTGTCTAGGGGCGCTGGTGCTGATGTTAGTAGTGCTCTTGTGGGAGGTGGTCTCTCAAGCTTGCTGCAGTTAGTTGTTTACTCTCGAAATACCACGGG
Organism: Hymenoscyphus salicellus; assembly: GCA_001414355.1. Classification (NCBI taxonomy): domain Eukaryota; kingdom Fungi; phylum Ascomycota; class Leotiomycetes; order Helotiales; family Helotiaceae; genus Hymenoscyphus; species Hymenoscyphus salicellus. Next base: position 12,824 of record LLCD01000402.1, read on the forward strand.
GCCTCTTTTCAACACAACCGCGAATACATCGGAGATTATTCTACCAAACACCGGGGGAGTCTTGCTTGGGCAACCGAATGGGGGATTTCCAGCCGCGCTTTATCCAAACATCACTTATACGAATACCTCGATTCCGGACCCCGCGGACCCCTTACAGAATTTCACTCAGGTTTCTGCTTACAATGATTTTCCTTTAAATCAATCTTCTGTCTTACTTCTTGGTCCTATACAAATCAACGACACTTATGCTCTTCTCTCCATGACTTTGCCCATCATCGATAACACAAACCCCAGCGTCTGCTTGGGATTTATGACGGTTGTTGCAGCAGCCTCGTCCTTGATGGATGTCATCCAGTCTCGTGAAGGTCTGGGTAATACGGGGGTGGTATTGCTAGTCGGAACAAACAGGCGTGAGAATTTGTTTAAATATGAGCAGCGACCCTCATCAGGCTCATTCAACCCCTCACCGGCTAGGTTAGCCAATGCTACAATCAAGTATGTCTTTCCACCAACAAATATACAAGGGGCAGATAGACATAAAACCTATTTGAGGAATCTAACCACACTGGGCTCTTCGAATTTTACCATTCGACAATATCCAGCTACAATGAGTGGGTTTGGTGGCTATGACAATGATGCAATCAACAATGCTGGGAGCCTCTTGTCAACCAGAAATGAGGACAATGTTTCAGTCAGTGTGGGATACGCAAGGCCTCAAAGTTCATTGGCCGATTGGCTTCTGATAGTTGAGCAATCACATGCAGAAGCTTGGGCGCCTGTGACCAAACTTAGAATGATCGTTCTTGCTTGTGTATTCGGAGCTATCGGTTTGATTCTACTTGTTGTAGTACCGACAGCCCATTTCAGTGTGCGCCCTATTCGCAGGCTAAGAGATGCCACGGAAAAGTCAATCACTCCTCCGGGATATACACCAAATGGCAGTATTCGATCAGGGCAATATGACTCGGATGGAGAAGACCCGCAATTGGAAAGATCGAATTCTACACACTCGAGAAAGACTGGACTTTTTGTTAGGCTGAAAAATTTGACCAATGGGGGGAAAACAAGAACGAAATCTCAACGCAGTGACGATGACCGACGGAGGGTTTTCAGAATCCCAGCAAGGGTACAAGATCGGAAGCATTGGATTACGGATGAGCTCACAGAATTGACATGTTTGTCTTCTCCGCTCCTACTGTCTAGGGGGTGCCCGAGTTGTGACGATTTACACACTTGATCACGGAGGGGGGGTTGTCGATCAATTGTTGTGCGAATAAGCTCGGAGGACTAGAGAACTAGATTCTTAGTTCTTCGAGACTTTTCTCACATCCAAGAATGATATCCGCTGTGATCAAATTTCGTATTCGTCATGAGTTTTTCACCCCTTGGTCTCCAACCTTTATTTGATAAATCAAAGCATGTACTGACTTTCTGTAGCAACATTCAACGAGATGACCGACGAGTTGATGCTCCAATATCAAGGTCTAGAGGCGAAAGTAGCTGAACGAACGCGTGAGCTAGAAATAAGCAAGAAAGCGGCCGAAGCTGCCAATGAGAGCAAGACCTTGTTTATTGCCAACATATCTCATGAGCTTAAAACCCCCCTAAATGGGATTCTTGGGATGTGCGCTGTGTGTATGGGGGAAGACGATCTTCCTCGAATTAAGCGAAGTCTCCAAGTTGTTTACAAATCTGGAGATCTTTTACTCCATCTTTTGAACGATCTTTTGACTTTCAGCAAGAATCAAATTGGACAACAATTGAGCCTTGAAGAAAAGGAGTTCCGACTAGCCGACATCAAGACCCAGATCGTAACGATCTTCACCAAGCAAGTTCAAGAAAAGAACATAAAATTTGGTGTCAGATTCATCGGTACAGATACGGACATCGAGCCTGATGGCTTGTCGGAAAAGAAGCTACCTGCTCTTGGCCCACAAGGTACAGGGCGACTGAAGGACATGTGGTAAGTACACAAGCCGATTCGATCTTCTTGGCTATTTATTTCGTATATACTAATTTATTATAGTCTATGGGGTGATCAACACAGAATCCTTCAGGTGGTCATCAACCTTGTCAGCAATAGTCTGAAGTTCACACCATCAGGGGGCAAGGTCGAGGTCCGAATTAAATGCTTAGGGGAGGCTGAAGTGACATCGGATGGTAGCAGGAATTCTTTGCAGTCCAAGGGGTCGACGAAGCAAAGTTCTCAGCGGCGCTCGAGAGGTCGCCACGATACTGGTTCGAATTCTTCTCAAGTCTCCCGAAAACCTTCGAATTCCTCGGGGACAAATGCCACAGTAGGAACCGCTTTGCAAATAAATCCCATGGACCCTAATTCAGCACCCAAAGTCCAAGTACGGGAACGATCGCCAACACCACCTCCTTCGAATGCCAGAACGTTGATCTTTCAATTCGAGGTTGAAGACACTGGTCCTGGTATACCGGAAAATCTCCAGGAACGTGTATTTGAACCATTCGTGCAAGGTGATCTTGGTCTGAGCAAAAAATATGGTGGTACTGGACTGGGACTCAGCATTTGCCACCAACTCAGTCAACTGATGAACGGCGAAGTAACACTTGTAAGCTCGCAGACAGCTCCGACAGGAACCACCTTTACGGTAAAGATCCCACTCAAGCATACCAAGTCGCGTGCACCCTCCACGTCAAGCTCAGACGTGCATGGTCCCTCGCGTCCTAACAGCATGTACAACAACGGACAAGTGGATGGCGGTGTAGCTTCAACATCTGGTGCCGGGGCTTCAAGTTCGAAGAATAGCGGCGAATTCGAGAAGGACGCCCAACCAAGATTAGTTGGACTCAGCCAGCCTTTCTTTGCATCAAATCCAGGAACACCTCAGGATGGTAAAGGCAAGAAAGGCGACAAGGCTGCCCTTGATAAGACGACTAACGGGAAGGAACCACCCAAAAAGCTTCGAATTTTGGTTGCTGAGGATAACCTTGTGAACCAGGAAATTGTGATTCGGTTAGTGAAAATGTCCCAGAATAAGATGCACAGTTGTTAACCATTTAAAGTATGCTGAAACTAGAGCACATCTATGACGTTGAAGTAGTGGTCGCTGAAGATGGCAAGCAAGCTTATGAAATCGTCAAGGAAAGCATGGATAAGGGCCAATACTTCAACCTTATCTTCATGGACATTCAGGTAAGCCCTTTGTGGTTTTAAAGTTGGAGGGACATTCAAGCTAACCTGGTTTAGATGCCTAATCTGGATGGTCTTCAAAGCACACGACTAATTCGTTCGATGGGCTACTCTGCCCCAATCGTTGCCCTGACTGCTTTCTCAGAGGAGAGCAATGTTAAGGAGTGCTATGATTCTGGCATGGATCATTTCCTCAGCAAGCCCATTCGACGACCTGCCCTTAAACAAGTGTTGAAACGATTCGCAACGATCCCAGAAGAAGGCGAGACGTCTTCTGGCAAAAGCACACCATCAGAACATGGTGCCTCGACACACGAATTATCATTGCAACCTGGCAAAGCAGATCCCGCCACCGAGCCATTTGTGAACGGGAGCATTCCACCACCAAAATCATAATTTTTATTTGACCTTCTTTCTTCGATACATACAGCAACAATTGAGAGCGGATGCGTTCTGCAAAAGAAGCGGTTTTAATTTTTTTCTTTCGAGTACATACGATTTTTCTTTGTCGACAGCAAACATCACATCACACCGGCGCATCACGGAGTTTTTCATAATGGGGAAATACCAAAAGCGCGAATTCTTTTTATTCATGAATGGGAAAATCATATCGTGTCTGTTTAATATTCATTGTTTTCAGCGATTTTGGATTTTGACAGTATTTGAAGGAGAGAAGGGGAGAGGAGACCTTTGGATCATACCTTTGGGATTTGACAGTTTTTCCGTTGGGTGATTTGAGTACAAAATTTTGCAGCATGTACGGAGACATACGGTCCGTGAGGAGTTCAACTGATTGGATTGGGATTGGATTGGATTTGAGTTGTTGGATGAGAGGCAGGAGTTTTATACACGAAATCTTGCGTGTATGAGAGAGGTATGGTGGGGCTCTTTTAGGAACAGATGATTTGAGATGGAATCGATCGGTTGGTGGTTTACTTAATTCGTAGACTGATTTCATTGCTAGCCGGGAGACGGAAGGAAATGCTAAATACAGTACCTACATCTTCGTTGTGAGATTTGAAAGTGAAGATAATTGGTAAAGAGTCTCCCCCGGTGGACAGAAAAAGCGGTAAATATCAGGTTCATACCCAGCTCGTTTTTCTAACCTTTTAGTACAATTGGATATCAAGATCCGGAAATATCTCGAGCTTAAATCACTGTAGATAGGTAGTCTTGATAACTACTGTCACTTTTTTTGTCCACCGTGAGCAGGTAAACTCGGGTTTCTAAAACGGTACTCGTACTCTTTTTAATATCCGTTTTCACATGCTTTCTACACCTGCGCCGCAACTTGGAGAGCTCAGAACACCTGAAAGCATGACTAGCAGTGACAGCCGTACAAGTCGTATCTTCAACGCAGCTGACCAGAACCAAGGGCCGAGGATAAGCAGACACAATTTTCACGCGGCTGTATCAAATGATGCCGAAGAAAATAAATAGATGAGGGCATTCCCATTGGCCCGAACCATGTGGGTTTCTTCGGCGCGGAGTTTGTGGGGGAACTCGGTGCTCAAATAGCCTCGGCTCAGCCCCCAAAAGCCCTCCACTTCGAAGTTTGCGGACAAGCGCAAGGTAGTGTCCCATTCAACCAACCAAGAGCAAAACCGACGAGAATCTCCCGCCGCTACACCTGTCAGGAAACTTTTCCCAAATAACCAGTCGATTCCCTAGATCCCTTCTCCCTTTCCTTAGATACCTCGTTGGGGATGTTGAAAGTGCTTGCAAAGGGCCGCTCGCAGTCACAGGTGCTTCGAAGCAGCTTCAAGCCCGGTATACGTGTAAGTTTGGCGATGTTTCGGGAGAGTGGAAGAATACTAATGGGATGCCAGAATTCGGGATCAGGGATGACTCCGAAAACTGCTAGGAGCAGCAGCTCTTTACCTGGAGGTATGTATTCTTTGCTTTGCTTGCTTCTCGTTGCCCCACGATATACGTTGGCTAATATCCCCGAAGCGTACAAGGAAGATACCTCAAAAGGCCCCATGCTACGATTCGAAGACTCGCTCCCAAAACTGCCTGTTCCAACTTTAGAAGAGACCTCAGCGCGATATCTCAAGACTGTTCACCCACTGCTCTCCCCCAAGGAGTTCGAATCTACCTCACAAGCTGTACAAGACTTCGTCAAACCGGGGGGAATTGGAAGCAAGCTACAAGAGAAATTACTCGCCCGAAGAGAAGACCCGAAACACAAGAATTGGCTCTACGAGTGGTGGAATGATGCAGCATACTTGACATACCGGGACCCAGTTGTGCCGTATGTCAGTTATTTCTACTCTCACAGGGATGACAGAAGGCGGCGGGACCCCTCCAAGAGAGCGGCAGCTATCAGTACCTCGGTCTTGGAATTCAAGAAGCAAGTTGACGCTGGCACCTTGGAGCCAGAGTATATGAAGAAGTTGCCCATTTCTATGGAGAGTTACCAGTGGATGTTCAATGCCTGCCGTATTCCTGCACGACCAGCAGATCACCCAGTTACCTACTCGCCAGCGGAAAACAAACATATCTTGGTTATCCGAAAGAACCAGTTCTTCAAAGTCTTGCATGAGGTTGATGGGCAGCAATTGAATACTTCAGAGCTGGAACAACAATTCAAGCGGATTTACGAGAAATCGGAGAAAGCGCCTGCAATTGGAATACTCACCAGTGAGAACCGTGATGTTTGGACTGATGCTCGGGATGTTCTGCTCAAGGCACACTCTTCGAACGCTGCGGCTTTAAAGACCATTGAGTCTTCCTCTTTCGTCGTCTGCTTGGATGATGCTTCCCCAGTAACTCTCGAGGAGCGAGCCCACCAATACTGGCACGGTGATGGAATGAATAGATGGTTCGATAAACCCCTTCAATTCATCATCAACGACAACGGCACATCCGGATTCATGGGAGAACACTCAATGATGGACGGTACACCTACCCACCGACTGAACGATTATGTCAACGATGTAATCGTCAACAACAAATTGGACTTCTCCGAACCTTCAATTCGCTCCAACCTCCCAGAACCAACCCCAATCAAATTCCACATCACCAAAGAGGTACAAGCCGAAATCGAGCGAGCCACGAAGGATTTCACTGAAGTCATTGGTGCTCACGAATTACGCGTACAAGCATACCAAGGTTATGGAAAGGGCCTGATCAAGAAATTCAAATGCTCCCCAGACGCCTACGTCCAAATGATCATCCAACTCGCCTACTTCAAAATGTACGGTAAAAACAGACCAACTTACGAATCCGCCGCAACCCGACGCTTCCAACAAGGACGCACCGAAACCTGTAGAACCGTCTCGGACGATTCCGTCGCTTTCTGCAAAGCCATGTCCGATGCCAACATCGAACCAAAGGACACCATCGCCATTTTCCGCAAAGCCATCAACTCACATGTGGAATACATCACCGCAGCCTCTGATGGAAAGGGAGTCGATAGGCATCTCTTTGGATTGAAAAAGCTACTTACTCCTGGTCAGGAGGTACCGGCTATTTACAAAGACCCGGCTTTTGGGTACTCGAGTTAATGGTTTATCTCTAGTTCGTAGTTGAGTTCCCATTACTTTAATGCGTATGGGTGGAGTCAGGT
>LLCD01000403.1:0-19526 GCA_001414355.1 Hymenoscyphus salicellus
AGACCTTTGCGAACAACTAAGGTAAAACATAAGTGCTCGACTCTCCATATATGAGATACTCTAACGTACTCAATACAGCCAATATGTCCGATACGTCCAGCAGACTGACTGTACAATAAGCGACGGCGTTAGGGAGGAATCGTCTAGATCCCACACCGCGACATGCAACAAAGTATGCACCTCATTCTTTTTTAGTGCCATGATTGGTTAATTGTGCATGATTGATTAACCACTTTCCTCATTAAGAACAATCACGGGAGTGCGTTTGTGGGAAAAGTAAGCATTAGATTTACTTGGTTAGGTTAAAGAGAATGAGTATTAGGTTTACTGACAGTAGAGGAAGTGAGTATTGGACTTACTCATGGTTTCTGGGAAGCTAGTATTAAACTTACTTAAATTCCTCCAACCACCCGCAGGCAGCTCGAGTTGCAGACCAAAGTATAAAAGCCACCGCGATCAATTCTGAAGAGGACATGCGACAATCGACCAAGAGTTGAATGTTTTTATTGTGATTGTTGACCCTTCCATGCGCGTACATAGGACGCTCTATTTTGCCATACCACTCAAAGTGGACCCGTTCTAGTTTTTTTATACATTCCTGGTACAAATCACATCCTTCAGATACCTCTGATATGCGCTATTCCTACAATTCCTCCGAGAGGCCGTGCTAATTATATACAAAACGAGACCTCCCAAATGTGGCGGCATTTTACCATACCATGTACCCAGAGCACGTTCAACAAACTGCCCGTAATAATCTTTACACCCTCAATTTCTTCCGCCTCAGTATTATGCCCCTTATAGTTCGGAGGTCTTCGTGTATCGGTCGTCTCGGCGGGTATTAATATCAAATCTCGAATCTCGACCGTCGACTTCCCCCTCCCCTTCCTCTCATGTCCCAATGCCCAGAGCCCAAACTCATTCAATCTGCGCCGCTCCCCCAACCGGCTCCCCCGCCTTCCTCGCAGTCTCACTCCCATCCTCCCAAAACTCCACATCCCCATCCTCACTCAACGTCCCCTTCTTAACAATCTGCCCCCTCTCCCGCATCAGGTCCTCAATCGTGATATCTCTGTCTCCGAAAATCTATTCCCATATCAGTACTACATCCATCCACATCCACATCCACACACATCCGCAAAGAAAATACATCCGCATAAAGAGAAAGAAAAATTAAGGAAAAGGAGGAACATACATTCAAATGATCACTAATAACATGTCGATTCTTACACTCGGGACAAGTAATAAGCACACTCCCCTTATGATAGCCCTGCTTGGAAACCAGATGGGTTGAGCGCGTGGAGCAGGGGGTACATGTGAATGTCATTTCGTAGGTTGGTTTTGTGGGGGGTGGTGCCTTTGGGGGGATTTTGGCTTGCGGACGGGGGATGGTGGTTGCTGGACGTTTGGAGGCCGGTGTGGAATCTGATTTTGGTGTGGTTGAGCTTGAGAGGGGAGGAGGTATTGGGGAGTTGGATTGGGAGTAGAGTCGGGAGGTGGAGAATTGTGCGAGGGGTCGACGCTGGATGGGGAGGCCTCGAGGGGTGAGGGATCTTCGTGATATGGCCTGTAGGGCGGAGAATATGTTGGAGGGCGGCATTGTTGTGGTGTTGTGGTTCTGGAAATAATTTCCTTGGTTTGCCTTCGAGAAGAGAGAGCTGCATGGCCTCCCTCCATCCCCCTATGTTAGTAAATGTTAGGGTGGCTTTATTGACCTTTGGTGGAAGTCACGTGTAGTGCTCATGTCACCACAGTTTAATACCACACCTGCTAATTCCATCGGTCCATGCTGCCTTGAGTCGGTGTACAAGTGGCTCTGGCAGAACGATCGTGATTGGGCGAAGTATATTTCCCGACATTTTTCCGATCTGTGTCGCTGAACGCATCGATTCACTTCGAGCTCTTGAAAGAATCAGAGAAAAATCCCGAGTCACCACGCCAAAGACGCTACCCTTGCCAATCTTCGCAGACCTAAGAGGCAGTGAATTCACGACTGCAAATTGTGTGTATCTGTTAATTTCGCATTGCAGCGACTCGCTCTCGACGAGGCATCGACATCTACTCAAGAAGTGGCAGCCTTCCCTTCCCCACCCCCACCAAAACCAAACGACCTCGATTTCGAGCTTCCCAGATTTGTGACTCTACCTCTACTCGCCTTGCACCTGGCACAACACCATTTTGTTTCTCTCCTGCATGCGCTCCTACACCCTCGCATAGACACAGCAAGCAAAGTTAAAGATGCTCCAAGGTCAGGGTGGTCGTGGTCGCGGCAAGATTCGACCCCCTCGTCGGGTAAGTAAAGTATTATTTACTAGAGTCTTCTCAACCTCACCTTCACCTTCACCCCTAATTCGCTCGCCCCTCTACTTAAACCCTTCCTTCCCTCTTGTCTGAATACCTTCTCAATTCTTTCTTCAACCACCCCTTCCCCAAACCCAGTGTGCCACAACTCTACCCCCCACCAGGCATAATGGCGCCTCGCTCGTCTTTCGACGATACCATCGCAAGGATGTTGCACCTCAGTCAAGGCACTTTGGCCAACCAGCTTGCAATGATTCCGCATCATGTTGGTGTTTGCGCATCTTCTATCTACCTTGGATTTCTTGACTGACCATCATATTTTATAGTCCGCTGGGGCATTCGGTGAAAATGGCGATTTCGACGCCATGTGGGATCTCCTAAGTTGCGCTTTGCGCGAAATCCACGAGAAGAATGCCTCGAAGCTTTCTTTCGAGCAACTATACCGCGCCTCGTACAAGATCGTCTTGAAGAAGCAGGGCGACAGATTGTATGATCGGGTCAAGGAGTTCGAGGAGCAATGGTTCGGATCGCAGGTTATGCCAACGATCCGCAAGCTCATCACCAACAACCTTGTAAACATTACAGTAGGAGGAGTTTCAGGCACAACCGCAAACGAGCGACGACTCACCGGCGAAGAGTTTCTCAAGGGCCTGAAGGCATCATGGGAGGATCATATCACTGTCATGAACATGACTACAGATGTCTTGATGTATATGGACCGAGTCTACTGTGCAGACAACCGTAAGGCCTCGATATTCACTACCGCCATGGGTCTATTCCGCGATCACATTCTGCGATCCCCTCTGTCAACGGTCGACGCGAATATGATCACCTTCGACATTCTCAACTCTGTTATCCTGGATCAGATCGCAATGGAGAGACAGGGTGATGTTATCAACAAGCACCTGATTCGATCTTGTGTTTACATGCTCGAGGGTCTTTACGAAACCGACGAGGAGAAAGAAGAGGACAAACTCTACCTCACAAGTTTCGAGCCTGCATTTTTGCACGCAAGCCGAAGTTTCTACGCCCAGGAATGCCTCGCCCTCCTTCGAGATTCAACGGCCAGCGACTGGTTAAGGAGAACGAAGAAGCGTTTGACCGAGGAAGAGGCGCGATGTCAAACAACCATTTCAGCCCTGACTAAAGCCAAAATCACCCAAGTTGTGGAGCAAGAATTGATCAGCAGTCACCTCAAAGATTTTTTGGAAATGGATGGTAGTGGTTTACAAGCCATGATTGAGAATGATCGTTATGGGGATCTGACAACCTTGTATGAACTCATTTCTCGAGTGGATGCCAAGAAGACACCCCTAAGGCAAGCGATTCAGTCTCGTGTGGTTGCTCTTGGTCTTGAGATCAATAAGATCATCCAGGAAACAGATTTCACCGCCACGACGACTGAAGAGGGCGAAACTGCGGATGGTCCATCGAAGCCGGCCAAGAAAAATGCAGGTAACGCCATGACTGCTGGCGCTCTGAAATGGGTTGAAGAAGTCTTGATATTGAAGGACAAATTTGACAGAATGTCAAGCGAATGCTTCAACAACGACATGCTCCTTCAAACAACCATCACCAAGAGCTTTGCAGAGTTTATCAACCAGTTCCCTCGTTGTTCGGAATACGTTTCGCTCTTTATCGATGACAACCTTCGACGTGGAATCAAAGGCAAGACGGAACATGAGGTCGACATTTTGTTGGATAAGGCCGTTACATTCATTCGTTATATCCAGGACAGAGACATGTTTGAGCGATACTACAAAAAGCATCTTGCCCGCCGATTGCTCCAAGGAAAATCTGAGAGTTCTGAGGTTGAGAAGCAGATGATCTCAAGAATGAAACTGGAAATCGGAAACACCTTCACGAGCAAGTTGGAAGGCATGTTTAAAGACATGGCTATGTCCGAGGAACTTACAGCCGGTTATCAAAATCACATTCGGAGTCTTGGAGACTTGGACAGAAAGCAAATCGACCTTAATGTCAGTGTCCTGACAACTAACAATTGGCCTACCGAGTCAATGGGCGGGGGAGGTGCAGAAAAGGAAGAGGGCCGAAAGTCTTGCCACTGGCCACCGGAGATCACCACACTCCAGGAGTCTTTCAAGGCTTATTATTTGAAGGAGCGAAATGGAAGAATGCTGACCTGGCTGGGATTCCAAGGAAACGCCGACATCAGAATGGAATTCCCCAAGATACCCGGAAAACCCAATGCCACCCGCAAATATGAACTTAACGTTCCCACATACGGCATGCTCATTTTGCTACTCTTCAACGGTCTTGCGTCAGGTCAGTCGATCTCCTTCGATGAAATTCAAGAACGAACCAATATCCCCACCAACGATCTTAAGAAGTCTCTTTCCACCTTGGCTGTCCATCCAAAAGCCAAAGTTCTCAACAAGAATCCTGCGGACAAGACGCCCAAATCTGGTGATGCCTTCACTTACAATGCTGCATTTGTTAGCAAGAGCTTCAAAAACAAGGCGCCTGTGATCTCGGGCGGTAACGCGAATAAGGTCGAGGGCGAGGAGGAGCGAAAGGCGACCGAGGAGGAGAATGACAAGCATCGTGGCATAGTTATTGATGCTGTCATGGTTCGTACGATGAAGTAAGTCACGCCCTATCTTGCAATAGTTCGACAAGATTGCTAATAATTTCTTCCTGCAGGGCCCGAAAGACTCTCACGCATCAACTCCTTTTCAGTGAGGTGATTCAGCAGTTGACGACGCGATTTAAGCCTGACATTGCGATGATGAAGAAGCGTGTTGATAGTCTGATTGATAAGGAGTACTTGGAGCGCATAGAAGATGCGGATGTGCCTACTTACAAGTACCTCGCGTAGAGTGGCATTTGGGTGGTGACTGGCGTTTTCTTCTTTTTCATTATTTTGATCGATTTTGCCTTCTTTCAGCGAAAGTCATAGCTTGCGATTGTGCACAATCTGGGAAGGTGGGGGCAAATACCTTGTAATGAGATCTTCTTCTTTTCCTCTCGGGCGAAGGGCGAAAAGGCAAAATATGGTTTGGAGTCTGTGGCTTCTGTGGGGTCCACTAGCATTAGGGTAGGAAGGACATTTGCAAATATGGGACGGGCGTTCGGGGGATGGATGATGGATTTGCTTCTTTTTCTTGAGGTAGATCTTTCCTTGAAAGGGAAGGATAGTGACTGAGGTACATAGATCTGTGGATGAGGGAAATCAAAGAGAATGTAAAGAGTTTTTCCTAATGTGTTGTGAATTCATTTATGTTTTCTTGTTTTGGTAGGTTTTGACTTTGTGGGTAAGTGCTAGCTTACTCGTGTGTTACTCGCGGTGGTTTACTCGTGGTTTACTCGCACATGTAGTCAGCAGCTTACCCACGAGTAACCTATGACTTACTTGATCACGAGTTGGGGGCCAAAAACATGCGAGTAAGCCATGAGTAACCTGTTCCTGATTTGGGAGCCAAAATGTCGTGGGTAAGCTGTGTGTTACTCGCCCAACATTTTGACACCTTACTCACGGGTTACTTATAGGTTACTCGTAAGATAATCTAGCAGCTTACAGTCTTGATAGCTTACGGATACTCAAAAGGTAGTTAACTCATGGCTCACTCGCTAGTCGCTGGGTTACTCGTGATGGATAAGCTACGAGGTCGGGGCTCTTGCTTAGGTTAGTTTAGAACATAGAAGATCCTGGGTCTGTACCTAAAAGACTTGAAGGTATGATGGTATAGAGGGAAGGCAGCGAGGTTCATTTCCAAAAAAAAAAAAATCCCACGTGACACAAAATTCAAACTGAAGCGACAGCAGGGCTAGCTATACTGGGAAAAGCAAATATTCCATTGCCAATATCATGCCACCCTATCATCCATCCGGTCATAGCCCATTTTCCGCAATCGTGAAGAAATTCCGAAACCCATCCCATATCATAACATCGTTACCCCTCATCCCCATTCCCACGAAATGTTTCAACCCCAAGTCGTCTTCTTGTCCTCAATCGGAATCTCCTTTCCAGTCGTATTCTTATACTGACCGCGAACGAAATCACTGATCTTCTCATCCTTCGCCTGTTCGATGGCTGATTCATTGTCTTGGGGGCCTTGGCCGAGGATGTGTTCTTGGACGAAGTCTACTCCTGTTTTCACACCTCCATTAGTATTTTATTCCAGAGTCTGGGTTTTAACTTGTAGTTTGGGAATTTGTCCTTGGGGATGCATGAGGGAAGAGGGACGAGAGGAGTTGTGATACGATATGATGAGAAAATAGGGTAGGGGGATGATAGAACAAACCTTTATCCAAATAATCCTCATTCTTCTCGCTCTCCCGTCCACCACCCGCAGCACCATTCAATTTATCACCAATACCAGAGAGGAATCCACCTTCCTTCTTCTCGCCAGTGGAGGAGGAGGACTGCTGGTTGTTGTTGTTATTGTTGTTGTAACCGCCAGATGAGGAGCCTTGGTTGTGTTGGCCCTCTTGGTTGGAGTCGCCGCCTACTGCTTTCTTGATGAAGTCCATGATGATGGTTTGTTTGTTTTGTTTCGTGAAAAGTTTAGGGGTTTGGAGATGGAGTTGATTTGTTGTGTATGAGTTGAGGAAGATGGTGTTTTCTTGATGGAGAGGTTGTAAGCTTCCAAGTTGAGCTCAGCTATTTCAAGGCGGGTTCAACTCAAGCCACTGAAATCAGGCTGGGCAACTCGAAACGGATTCAGCTGTGAATGGCTTGCTTTTTCCGGTTCCCTCCAATGGAAACTGGTTATTGACGAGGCTGCATCGCGGCCAAGAGCTCTACGTCAGAGCTAGCTCAGCTGGGAAAGGATACATACGTCAGGGGTGGTACAAGGGTACATATCCCTGTTTGAATGTGGTGTGGAAGTGGGGTACTTTTATTGCCGTGATTCACCCCTTCACCCAAAGTCAATTCACGAGCATGTTACTTGTGGATATTATATCTCAATTTAATTTCTGTACAAGTATCTCTCTCTATCTGACTGACGATTTTTATCTACTCCACCAGGCCAACAAAACGCAATGCAAGTAACAAAAAATGAAAAGCCCACACCATATTTTTCCCATCCCTCGTTAAAACGCCAGATCAGTATCTCACAAAATCCCCTCCCCTAAAATTCCCCAACTCTCCTCAAACTATATTCCTGCCCCTTCTCCTTCCTCCGTTCCTTCTTCCTCTCCCCCTTCTTCCTCTTAAAATCCCCATGTTTCTCCGGCTCGCTAACAGCCTCTCTCCTCCTCTTCCCCCTCCTCTCCTCTCTGCGTCTCCTAACCCCTTCTCTCACACCAAGTATAGCTTCCGTATACTCCTTCGTCCCGACCTTCCCCTTAACAGTCTCCATAATCCCCTCACTCACATTTCTCAACTCCTGGAATTCCTCCTTGAACGCCTCATCCGTACTATACGGCGCCGGAATCGAGGTATCAGTAAGATTATGAAGCGGCAACAAAATAGTTTGAAGACTAGGAAGGAGTTCTTCTTTCGTAAGATGAGAAGTGAGATGGCTGAGAAGCTGAAGGGCGGAAGATTTAGGGATTAGTGCGGGGGCACGAGGTGGTGAGATCTCTTTTCGGAGGATGAAGGAGAGTTTGTTGTAGAGGTAGTGCATGGCTGTTTGCTGTTCTTTTGCTTCTGTCTCTGCTTCATCCTCTTCTTCATCGTCAGATCCGATTTCTTGGGTTTTACCCCATTTCAAATCGTTCGCGGCGGCGCAGCGACCGAGGAATATCAGGTTCTTGGAGATTTCATCGCCGAGGAGGGATGTGAGACCGGGCGTTTTGAACATGTGTACGGTGCGTCGGACTAAGTCTTTGACATCGTCGCTGTCAAGCTTCAATCCTCCTGATCCCTTGATAGGCAGACCTTCAAACCCGGACTCGGCGTTGCTTCGTGCAAAATCTGCAAAGTACATGCTTGTGATTCTGGCAGCAGATAATTTGACCCAGGCATGAGGGAACATAAGACAAGATCGAACCGAGACCCAGAAAGTTTTCATCTTAGATGAAAGCATTGCTTCTGGAAACTTCTGAACGAGGGTGATTGCTAATTGCAGACCAGCGTAAATCTGTTCCCAATCCGATTCGGAGCTTTTGGCGAGTTTGATGGTTTCATGGATACATACTTGAAGGATCGAAACATCTCTGTCGTCTTTCTCGGTTGATTCAAAGTAAAATCCGTAGGTCTGCAGAGCCAGTCTCACAACTGACATGTTATCGGTCTGCTTGACCCAAGATCGGAGCATGGTAAGGAAAGATGTCATTCTCTCCTTATCAGCCTTCTTAAATATTTCCTTGAGTACCTCTCCAGCTGCCATACGGCACTTTTCACTATCATCGTTGGCGAGGACGAAAATGAGTGGCACAAAGCATGTTGCGGACACTTCTTGAACAAACTCATCGGATGACTTTGATAGCAGTAGATGGATAACCTCGAGAATGGACAATCGACCACCCTCTCGGTCGTACTTCAAATTTGCAACGATAAATTGAAGCTGCTTGGTCCAACGATTCTTCTTCTGGGGGTAATCGCGAAGGAACTGGAAGTATGCGCCACGAGCTAAATCTCTCGTGTCTTTGTCATCATTGGTAACCATGACGGTACCAACATAATCCAAAGTATCGTACACGATAGCGGTTTGAACCTTTGAATCCATAACCGCTCTCAACAAGTTGAAGGTCACGTGCCGACGTTCGGGCTCAGTAATGTCGTCTTTCAATCTGACGAGAAGCTCATCGACAGAAGTATCTTTGATAGGCACATCCTGGCGATCTCGAAGGATCACGGAGATCATTTTGATAGAAGCCTGGGCGATATCCGATGTGGTGGTAGAAGAGGCCGAAATACGTTTTGTTGCTTCCGACGCCGCGATGCGATAAAGATTGGTACCGTCAACAGCAGCCTTCAGAGGAACCTTGGCAACGGTCGCGAGTAATCTGAAAGCAGCCACTTTGACCTCCTCTTCAGATTGTACAATGGCATCACCAAGTATAGGAATGAATCCGGCCAAGTTGTTGGATGTTCTGAGATCATCGTACTTTTTGAGGACTGAACGGAGAACATCAAAGGCGAATCGGACCAATTTGAAAGTGTAAACGGTGTTAGATCCTCTTTCACCAGCCCTCTTCGCCCCCTTTTGGATGAGATATCGCTTCAGTCTGTAATTTCCTTTCGACTTTTCCGTTGGCTTCTCGGCGTTGTATACATCCTGAATGACCTCGTAGCAGAAAATGAGACTGTCACGACTCTGGGCTGCCGAGTTTCTCAACAGACCATTGCTAATTCTGTTGAGTAATTCGTCAATCTTCCTAACCATCTTAAGACTGAGCTTCTCTTTGAGCAACGCTTGTATCGGTTTGACGAGATCCGTCAGTCGACTCAGGGTGGCCGTCGTAGCGATCAATTCCATTGAATCATGACTCTTGCTACTCTTGACCTCCTTCATCTTGCTCACATACTCCTCGGCGTCTTTCTCTTGGCCAATGACGCCAAATATATCATCCATGATGATGGCAATGATGGATGGTAAGCAGTAGTCCAAATCACCAGGCGCATATTCCGGTGTCGTGGCTACAAGCATGGAATGCATTGTATACGAGAGAACATGCAATTGATAACCTCTTGCCAAGGCACCACGCAGCTCCTTCAAGATAAATCCAAAACAAGATGGACCAAGCAAAACACATATCTTGACCAATGTGTCTCTGGTCATGTCTCTTGCCTCTTGAGCTTTACTCCTTAAAATATGACAGATATCGGTGAGAACAGGCGGTAATCTCTCATTAAGTTGCTCTTGAGGGAGAAGTTTCAAGAGTCGCACAATAATTACTGCGACTGGAACACGAAGACTGACAGTTGATTCATCTTTGTCATGTAGATAACTCGTCAATGATGGCAAAATGTTCGTGCTCAGATCTTCGGCGAGTTTGACGGATTTTGGCATAGTTGTAGCTAGCTTGCTGCGCTTCTTTGTCGCATCTTCAAGCTCGGGCGACTCTTGTGCGGCCAACGCCAATGCATCAATGATCTTTCCTAGGAGGCGGATTATCTGCTTTTCAAGTTCAGGCTTTGCACGAACATAACCAATGAACCTCCTCAACATTGCTCGGTACTGGGGCCATTCCAAGGATCCTGATAAGATTCCAACAGCGGTCGTAGCTTCCGCTGCCAGATTGTGTGCATCATTACCTTCAGCCCGATCGAAGATGAAATGTTCGATGAGTGGAATGAAGAAGTGGCTGACGTTTTTGCCACTCAATTCTCCTCTTTCCGAAGCGGAAGATAGTTGACTTAGTGCGTTGGACTGTCGGCCTTTACCAGCAGTGATAATGTTATTGAAAAACGACGATTCAAGTTCATCTTCGCCCGCAAGAAGACTATGCATGTCACTAACTTCGCTCCATTCTGGGAAAGTCCTGACAAGGTGAGCCATAACCTTCAAGTATTCTCTCCGAATAACTTCAGACGGCTCTCGGGCGCCGAGGAAGATGGCTGGTATTAGAACTGTGGATATCAGGCTCTTGAATGCAGCTTCCTCTGAATCTACTGTAGTGCTTCCTGCCGAACTAACAAATTGGCACAGCCCATCAGAAGAGTTCAAGGAGAGAATTCCAAATTCTTCATCGTGGCGGATGTAGTAAAGCAAGTTGTAGAGGAGTGGAATCCATTGGCGTGCTATGAGTGGTTCATCTCTAGGGGTGTTAATGACATTGAACGCTTTGAGACGGCGGTCATAGTCAGGCTCATCAAGCCGATTCTCGACGAAAGAGTTGAGACCAAGACATACGGTAGCCACTTCTCCAAGCACTGGATCCTTTTCGGCGTACACCATTAAGACGCGTGACAAAACTTCTCGGCTATCTTTATCCTTAAAGAATCCAAAAAGGGATGTTACAGTATTGTAAACTTTGTCTTTCAACTCTGGGTCATTCTGGAGATCGTAAAGTGGAACGAAGTGTTCAAGAACCGACAAAAGGCCGGATTTGATTTTCGGACTGACACGCCGTGTGGGTTGATCAAGTAAAAATACCGACACGTTCACGAGGTTCTGGGCTTGCGTTGAAGTGGTTACAAATGGCGCAAGTTCCGATACGGTAGCAACACAAGCTTCAAGCAAATCCTTGCTCAGATCATGCTGAGTGCGAAGAACACCGCCGATGTGTGTCAGAAAATGATCCATGTTGGGTGTAAGGAGTTCGGATTTGACTTGAGCTTGAATTTCTGGACCTTCCTCTTCTCGAGCAATCTTGATAACATTTCGAATGATGTTCAGGACAAAGAGTTTAACCTCGTCTTTTGATTTTAGAGGCGCAAGACATTCGGCCAATTTGGGCAGAATCTCGACATTACTTCCAAGGAATAGGACAGTCTTCGGGGAAAGAGACCACGTTGAAAGAAGTCGCAAAATGGTGGCAACGCTTTGAGCAGTCTCTATTGGGAGCTTTTCCAGTCTTGGGAGTATGACATTGTTGACGATCGTCGCTAAATACGGGGACCAGTCAATGTCCGGGGCGTTGGTGAACAGTAGTATGAGGCACTTCAGGCCTGTTTGACGGACTACCTTGAGCAGAGAGGTTTGAGTGACATGATCTGCCTCCCCATCGATTTCTTCAGAGTCGTCTTCCAATTGACGAGAAGCATGAATGGTGCAGTAGAGTGCTGTTTGAGAAAGCTTTTCAGCAAAGGGCGCTACTTTTGAACCAAGCTCCTTCAACACACCCTCGAGCATGTTTGTTATACCGAGTTGCTTCCGGACACTCAAAAGTTGCTTGTCAAACATAGAGTCCTCCACTGAGCCATTC
Organism: Hymenoscyphus salicellus; assembly: GCA_001414355.1. Lineage (NCBI taxonomy): Eukaryota > Fungi > Ascomycota > Leotiomycetes > Helotiales > Helotiaceae > Hymenoscyphus > Hymenoscyphus salicellus. Next base: position 12,085 of record LLCD01000403.1, read on the forward strand.
TTGAGTAAATCGAGATGCTTTAATTCATCAAGCGAAATGTCCAAGAAATGCTCGACATCCTCGACACTCAAACTTCGTAAAACTGTCAATCTTCGGGCTTCTAGTCCTTGCTTGCCACTCGCAGCACCCTTTCTTGAGATAGAACGCCCATAGAGCAGTCTAAGAAGAACAGGCATGAGTGATGGTCTATGATCAGGCTGGATGAGTGTTTCTCCCTGGAATAGCGTTGAAATCTCATCCTTGAAGCGGTTCTCATCCAAAAGGTTGAGTAAATTCTCCTCGTATGGTCGAATGCTATTGTCTTTCCATGTGAAAATCGCCTTCAGCGCAGACTTTTGGATTTCAATATCACCATTCGCGATTAACTGTAGAAGCGAAGACTTCACTTCCTCGGACTTGTACAGCGACTTTGGGTTGACAAAGGAGCTAAACAACTCGAGCTGTGATTTCTGGTCCTTTCTTGTCCAACCACTCGGCACAACCTCTTCACGCTCCCCTGATGACTCCAGGTCGTCTCCTGATTTGCTGGACCAGGATAAGAACATTGGGACGAGCAGTCTTGAGCGCTTCTCTGCAATCTCGGGAGCAACAACGAGGAGCCGAAGTGCTTGTGATCTGGCGACAGGGGGTGGTGATGTTACTAGTTGCTGGGCATCTTCAAACCTTTGAAGCATGGTATCTCTAGCATTTACAACCTCCGACAAAGCATCCTTGGCCTGCTGGTCTAGAACTGTCAAGTTCGAGCATTCAAAGTCGGTGAGGCCGTTACTTCGAGCTTGCTCAACATTTTTAGCAGACCCATCCCAGGTCATAGAAGGCGATTCTAACCACCCAAAAGCAAGCTTCCCGACAGTTTCTTCACCGATTTTGGATTCCGAGATTTGTTTGAGGGCAAGGCATGCGTCTTCCCATATTTGTGCATACTTGACCGTTAGCATACCGAAACAGAAAGATGGTATTGCTTGCTTGAGCCACGATGTCGGTGCCTGGTGTGGATATAATGTTGCAAGTTTTCGGATATGCATGGATGCCGACCGAGCACTTTCTAAATCGAGAGGCGTCTGCTCTACCATAATCATGATGGAGAGGGCTTCAGATGTGGATCCTTGTTCAGTTGTGTAAATATGATCCAACAAACGTAAAGACAAAAGCCTCAGGTCGTGTGAACCAGTAGAAAGATTAGAAATTAGTGAGGTTGTAAGTAAATCAACCTTTGCATCGGCATCTACTTCATCTTTTTCTGCTGCTGTCTTGGGTTTGGGGGACACCTTTAGACTGGTCTCATAATCGTACATGGCTTCTAGAAAATGGGGTAGTCGAGCATATCTCGGGGCAGCTGCACGCAGTAACGGTTCGAGGGCTCGATCGACCTCCCCAGCACCTTTGCTCATTCTGGAAAATGCGCTGAACCCCCGACCGACGATGAAATTTGCTTCCTCTGGTGCAAGAGATGAAGAAGGTCGCAGTGCAAGTTTTAACTTTCGCAGCAAAATTTCCGAAATTCGGGCATTGGTAGATGGGTGTACCACAGTACATGCCAATACTTCGAGAAGCGCGTTATATTTGGGAAGACATCGATCATGCCAGGTTTTTGGACTTCTGTCTTGCGATGCCGCAGAGGCCTGTTCAGGAAATGGTGATACCTCCAGCTTCTCAAATTTGCTCACAATCTGGTCTTGCCATGATTGGGGCAAAGTAAACCCATCTTTGCCGTAATGACTTGGAAGCACACCAGAAGATACCATTTTTGGTAGTAATACAGATAAGGTGTCACCGTTTTCTGCATCTGACCAATGGGCAATTACAAATCTAGCATGATGTTAGAACGAGTGGGAGATAAGTTTAGGATGTTTACCTTTGGAAATAGGGCAAAGCGATACTCCGGAATCGTGAGGAGTCGGCTTCTGAAAAATATGAGGAAAAAGGCAAGAACCATTTCGCAAGAGGATCCTTTGTTAGCGAGTCGAGAAAGGGCGAAATGAAGGGTATTATAGCGTCCATAGGGGAATATTGGAAGACAATCGAAACACTAAGAACAATATTGCTCCAGAGGTCATCTTCTGAGTCAAAACCAGTAATGATACCGGAATAAATTGATATCACTCGAAGAATGCTTGCCATGACCTTCAATACACCTGGCCAATTGCCGGCGATTCGAGTTGCCTTTCTAACACCACACGCTATGCCAACACATCTGCCCATGAGTAGGACACGACAAAAATCATTCTCGTTAGTTGAGTCTTGAAATTTTTCCACGGCCGCATTGGCCAACTCTTCAACAACATCCAAGATATCCTTGAAAGTATCCGAACTGGAATGGTGGACCATACTGGTTAGTACACCGGAAACAAGATCCTGCCATGGAGACGATTCTTTTGATTTCCAATCCGTCTCATCCAAACTCGATACCAGGCATTTGAAAATTGCTGGTCCAGATGTGTGAATGCTCAATCCATTGCCCTTCATCGCCTCGGCAAACAAGGTCATAAGTCCGTGGTAGTAAAGACCATATTCTTTTGTACCAGCAATACTCTCCAAATCGGCCTTAGCATGGCTAACAATCAAAGGCAATGCCTTCTCTCTATGTGCCGGAGCGCCGGCCTTTTTGACGAGGAAACTCAAAGCTTCGGCCGCGAAACGGGCAATATGTGGTTGCTGTCGATGTTTTCCCAGTAGAGGAGCCATTAAATCGTAGGTTGGTCGTAAATCCAGGACCAAGAGTTTCGATAAATATTTGAACATAAATGCTAGACAGCTAAAGCTCCATTCGATTACTTCGACATCTTGTTTTGTTCCAGCAATAGATGTAACCAATTCCAAGGTCTTCGCATAATGTTTCTCGAATCTCGGGCCCAAATCGTGTGCAAAATCCGTCACCAACTCCAGCAGAGGTTCGATTGATTCCCGTTCTCGTTTCTCCGTATATGATACAATTATTCCCATGATCTTGTCCTCGAAATGCAGAATCTGCGGGAGACTGTCGCACATGGGCAGCACTTCGTTCGCAAAATTGACGAATGCCTCGGACATGTTGAGTTCCCCCCATTTTTCCAATCCTGCTTTAAAATACGAAGTGGCGGTTGTGAGGTCCTCGGCTTCGATATCGTGGCGGCGTACCCGTCGGATGGGGTCGAGGGAGTTTAACTTTGAGATTTTGGCCGTAAAAGACTCCCATCGATGATTCTTTTGGTGGAGAGTTCCCTTTTTGCCCTTGCGGGTTTTAATGATGCGACCTGAGCTTGTGGCCGGCATGATGCGCGAGGGGTGCTTCGAGAAGCTCGTGGGTGGAGTGGAGTGAGAAAGTGAAAGGTTGAAGCTATTCGCGATGCGACTGGACTGCCCTCATTCTTTACAAAAATATTTTGGCGGAGAAAGGCGGTGACAGGGTAAAAACCCAAGAATACGCCTAAAGGCGTGAAGATAGTGGAGCCTTTCGGCGATCGGCGATTAGTTCTGACGTCTTGGCAGTAGCCTCTTCTGGGAGCAGCTTCAAAAAAGGGTCTACCTACTTCTATCTACACTACTCTCTAGACTCGACAACAAAGAACAAGAGTACCGAATGCTCACCAGATTTTAGAATTAACAGCAATAAGGATTCACAACAACACAGGCTGTCTCTCCTGTCCACCATGGCGACCAAGATGTAAGTTTCTTATGTTTTCTTTTCAAGAACTGTGTCAGTTTCCTCGCAATTGAACTCGAAGCTAACTGCGCAACAGCATTGTTCTAGGAGACCCTCATGGCGATATACAATCCACTCTCACCCAATTGACGAAACTCCATAGCAAGAATAGCTTCGCCTTCGCCCTCGTTACCGGCAATCTCTTCTCGGAGGATAATGATGAGGTATTGCAGCTACTTGACGGTCGGCTCGTAGTTCCTCTACCAACCTATTTCACCATTGGCACAAACCCTCTTCCAGCTCGGATCGTTGAGAAGATTGAAAAAGAAGAAGAGGTCATACCCAATTAACTTATTCCTGTTCACGTCATGCAAATGCTAATTGGTCCCTTAGATATGTCCTAACTTGCATTACTTGGGAAAACGAAGTACCACGAAAACATCCGAGGGATTGAAGATAGTGGCGCTGGGAGGGCAATTGGACGAATCAATCATAGGCGGAACTTCCAAAGAACACCACCTACCATTTCATACCATTGGAGACGCAAAGGCTCTATACGGGGCCAATAAGGCTGATATTCTTCTTACCTCTACCTGGCCCGCCTCGATCAGAACTGGTTCTCATGTCCCTATTCCAGATGGAACCACCGATATCGTTGGCCAAGGTCATATCGCAGACTTGTGCTCAGTTCTCAAGCCTCGTTATCATTTCTCTACCTCCCCGGACTTTTTCTTCGAGAGAGAGCCCTTCTTTCATACTCCTACAGAGGATTCACCAGATGTGCGTCCGCTTACGAGATTTATTTCATTAGCCGTGCGTGGAAATGCTACCAAGCAAAAATCTATCTATGCCTTTACTTTACATGCTTCAGTTGATCCATCGGCACCTCTCCCAGTAGGCTCGACCGCGTCCCCTTTCCTCTCTAGGCCGAATCCCAGAAAACGTCGCGAACTAGAACCCGATCCATATTCACGATACGGAGGCCATGACCGACGCAACAAGAGACAACGACATACAAGAGGACCCCCTCCAGGTCCCGACCAATGTTACTTTTGCCTTGCCAATCCCAACCTCTCCCAACACCTCATTTCCTCAATTGGGACCGATGCATATCTCACTATTGCCAAGGGCCCATTGACTACATCTGAGACCAACGCCGCTCTAGGTATCAATTTCCCCGCCCACGCTTTAATAATTCCACTTACACACTCACCTACTCTGGCCGTTATGTCTCAAGAAGAAGGGGGAGCGGCCTTTGCAGAGATGACGAAATTCAAGGACTCGTTACAATCGATGGTCGCGAAATTAAGCCAAAACAAGCTTGGCGGAGTAACCTACGAAATCAGCAAAGGTAATGGTGTGCATGTCCACTGGCAATTCATCCCCATCGACCAGGACTTGATTCGCAAGGGACTTGTGGAGGCAGGATTTCGCGTTGAGGCCGAAAACCTCTCATATCCCGCATTTGAAACTCGCGATCCTGGAGTTGGTCAAGGTGAGGGTGACTTCTTTCGAGTTTGGATCTGGACACCGCCAAGTGACGAAGAGCCACTCGGCAGCACAAAATGCTTGACCATGCCATTTGATCACACCAACAAGTTCTCCCTCCAATTTGGTAGAATTGTACTGGCAAAGTTGCTAGGTCTGCAGAGGAGAGAACAATGGAAAGATTGTGCTCAAACTGAGGCCGAGGAGAAGAAAGACATGGAAGCATTTAAGTTTGGATTTGGAGAATTCGACTTTACTATTGAAGAATAACGCGATAACACTATACCCCCAAAAGTTTCTATAAATTTATCGGGAGTTTGATGGCATATCGATATTTTCAGTCTATCACTGTCTGAATGGGGGAAACCATTCATTCATATTTGGAGTTTGAGGATATGAAATACTACTTCTGCATATCTTGCCCCCGTGTTGGAGTATTACCGGGAGCAAACCATTTAGCCAATCAATTCTAATTTCTCTTCTGCTTTCTCAATTTTGTCAGTTCTCTTAATTACCAACTAAAACAACATCAACTCACTAAAATTATCCATTCTATGATATGACACTGCTCTCACAATATACAAAAAAAAGCAGTAAATATGAGATTCATACCGGTCGCGCCTGCCTATTCCACTCGTTGTTCCAACTTTCTAGTACAATTTGAAACATTAACCTAAATACTTCGAACAACGACACTTCGTTTTTCCAAATGTTCAGGGTAATGTTTTAAATTGTTCGAAGGAGATAGGATAATGGCCTTGAAATACCCTGAATAGATGGAACAACGAGCTAGGTAGACAGGTAGAACACTGCCTCTTTTTCTGTCTTCAACTAGCCAGTATGATTATACAATTAGTTTACCCTTCTCATGGCATTTATTTTGTTTTCACTGCCATTTTGAATGGGATAGGCTCATTTGTTCAACGCTAAAACTTCATACGTACAGACCAGACCCTTTTTAAAACCCCGCCCTTTTCTTGAGGGTTTCCAGACGAGCAGCATACTCGGATTTAATAAACCAGGAGATCCACTAAATTATTAGCAACGATATCCTCAAAAGGGTTAATTGGAGAGGAACTCTTACCTGAGGAAAGAATTCTGGATTTTGATGGCCTTCCACTTCAATAGTCTCCAATAGCTCTTTTCGCTCTAGAATCTGTCCATCAATAATCGGTTCCAACTTCCGTTCTTTTGTCCAGTCCGTCGTTCTTTCCGCATATTCTTTTTGCATCTGCGTTACCTCTGGCAGCACAGTTCGAGTAGGCTTGTTCGAGTTCAAGACCTCATGCTGGAAAGAGGGAGCTTTGCACGCATCGGCAACAGGGGAGGTACGGGAGGGAAAGGTCGGACGCCATTCTTGGGTATGGGTTGGCGGCTGTATCGGATTCGAGGAATCATCGGGGATCCCGATTTCGGCGAACCATGTGGTTGGTGAGCTCTCGAGAATTTTGACGCAGCTGTACTGTTCTGACAGACAAGGTGACAGGTATGGCTTAGGATTGGCACTGCGTTTCTCTATATTCTCCACCGCTTCCGGGTGTGTACTGCAGACTCGAGTTGACGTATCTTGGGGTGACTCTTGTTTCATCGACATATCGTCTCGAGTTGACATATCTGGTGACTCTTGTTTCGTTAACATATCGAGGTCGTCTAAGTATTCCAATCCAAGTTCGTGGGCGCGATGACATTCTGCCTCCGCGGATCGATCTCGTTGAGGTGAGGACATTTTTTGCTATCTGCAAGTTATTGGTTAGCAGCTTATTCCCTGATTTTCAAATGGAACTTGTTAACTTACTGAATGTTGTAGGGTGAATAGCGAGTAATATGATACTGGGTTGTAGCAATTGTTGAGGGTTGTTGGTTGTAGACGGGCAGTTCAAAGTCATTTTGTACCAGTTGCCAGCTTAGGGCCCGAAATGGTTGTGGTTGAAGACGAGGAAAGAACGATCTGGAATCATCGTTGTGCCATGCAGGTGAGTATACTTCGAGTCGTGGCTTCCTTACTTCGTGATTATACGAAATGAGCTGGGTAATGAAGAGTATTGTGCGACAGACCTGGGATAATGGTTCAGTATTCTCCAAACTAGTTCGCACAATGTGATATACTGTGCGAACTGGTTTGAAGAATGAAAATTTAGAGTTTGCCATTCTCCAAGATCGTTCGTACATACCCTCCGGTCCACCACCAACACTCAGCGAGAGGACTCAAGAAAAATGAGTCCTCGGTATCTCCTCGTTCTACGCCTCTCTGAACCGGCCATTAAACTCAAACTATAGGAAGGATATCGCGAGGGGGAATAATCGACAATCAAAGGGTAATACGACACCAAGC
>LLCD01000404.1:0-19518 GCA_001414355.1 Hymenoscyphus salicellus
GATTGACATATTCGCCAATTCCCTTGACTTTTGCTGCTTGGTGATAGTACCCTGAGCAGATACATTTTCGAATAACGTCCCAATCTGTACCACAACTGACCATGGCCATCTTCTGCATCTTCATGATATCCAGAAGTTGCTCTCTAATTTCCTTTGCTCGACGCAGTGATTTGGGGTGGAGGAAATGTCGAGTACACCATGCATCTGAGTAACCATTCATTTTCCATTGCGAGTAGACATGAAGGTATGTCAAATGATCCGACTCGGGGACGAAGAACTTTTCACGAGCTGCATCGGACTCTTCCTGTCGCTCTTTAGGTCTGTAAAAGACACTGGGGACAGATAGCATGGACACAATTGTCAACATTTCTTCGCTGCAGCCATACTCTTCCGATCCGATAAGAAGCTTCGCGAGAGATGGATCCATCGGAAATGCTGTCATCTTTCTGCCAATTTCGGTAAGATCTCCAATGTTATTTAGGGCGCCTAATGCCCAGAGGTCGAAGAGAGAGGTAGTTATAGTGTCTTGTGGTGGGGGGTCCATAAAGTCAAAATCCAACAAATCCTTCACTCCCAAGGATTTCAGGAGTAGCACAGTGTTGCTGAGATTTGTACGTTGAATTTCCGGAATAGTTTGGATATACAGCTCATCCTTGAAAGCTGCTTCTGTAAAAAGATGATATGCTTTGCCAGGCCCTGTACGTCCCGCTCTACCAGCTCTCTGGGAAGCGTTCGCTTGGGAGATTGGGGTGATCTGAAGAGTGTCCATACCCATTCGTGGGTTGTAAACTTTGAGCTTAGAATACCCAGCATCGACAACATACATGATACCATCAACAGTCAAACTGGTCTCGGCAATATTCGTTGCGACAATCACTTTCCTGACACCGGGAGCTGCTTTATCGAAGATCTTTGCTTGGAGATCTGCGGGCATTTGACTGTATATGGGTAATATGCTTAGTTTCGGGGGGTCGTTGAGGGCATTGAGTCGTTCCTGGACCAAATCGCAAGTGCATTCGATATCCTCTTGACCAGTCATGAACACCAAAATATCACCAGCACCCATTGAGACATGAATTGCTAAGACTTGTTGAACAGCTTGATCAACGTAGTCTTCAACCGGCGAGCGATGAAACATAACATCGACTGGAAAGGTACGACCAGGAATGAAAAATTCTGGAGCTCCTCCATAAAAGTCGGAGAATCTCTTGGAGTTCATCGTGGCTGAGGTGACGATAAGCTTGAGATCGCGGCGACGGGCGAGAACTTTTTTGAATAAACCCATCAAAACGTCGGTGTTCAGAGCCCTTTCGTGAGCCTCGTCCATGATGACACAGGAGTAACGATCAAGATCCTGTTCATTCAGCGATTCTCTCAAAAGAACACCATCAGTCATGTATTTGATGCATGTCTCCTTACTGGTACAGTCCTCGAATCGGATGGCATAGCCAACGGTACTACCAAGTCTGCATTCCATTTCTTCACTGACACGTTTTGCCACACTCATTGCTGCTACTCTTCGGGGTTGGGTGCATCCTATCATACCCAATTTTGCATATCCATCCTCATATAAAAATTGAGTCAGTTGTGTGGTTTTCCCTGATCCTGTTTCTCCAACAACTATGACAACTTGGTTGTCACGGATCACCCTCAACAGATCCTCCCGGACCGCAAATGCTGGTAAGTACTCTCGCTGTTCCTTGAGAGATTTACTTTGACTGAAATTACTGGCCCCTTCATTCTTCTTCATGTGCTGTGCAAATTTGCTGTTGCCCTGTTCCTCTTCTTCTCCTGGTACCGGAGCAGCACTGTCTCCCTCGTCTTCCTTGACACCCATCAGGTTTCCCAGGGCAGTTCCGGCCATATTTGTGGCCTCCTGCGCCTGCTTCTGCCTTTCTTTTTGTTGTCGTTTCTCCTTCACGACCTTGCTGCCTTTACGGCTGAATACTGCCATGTCGCTTTGGTTGTCTCGAACTGCCGGTACAGGTTCCAGCTGTTTTGAAAATACGGTCCTTCCATCTAAGAATGGCGGTTTGAGATCATGCACAAGAAGATGGACTCTAGTGGCCTCCTCGTCATCCTCAAAATCATCTCCAAAGTCTCTTCTTTGAGCCACTCCGGATGTGAGCATACGATTCGTCTCCCAAGCATCAACATCCTTCTGCTTTTGTGATGCTCGAACACTTATTCGTTTCCCAGTCTTTTTCTCGGTGAGTGCGACCTCCCGTTGCTGCTCGGCCCATGTGCTGTCGTAAGAGCCAAATGGGTTGTGGCTATCGTCTCCGAAAGTATGGCCAAATTCGTCTCCATCGTACCAATCTCTATCCAATGCCTTCGAATCCTCATCGTTCACAAACGGCTCTGGACCGTCGAATTCTTTTTGGCGAGGAGTTGATCCCGGAGTCGAGGCGTATCGTGATTGTCCATGGGGTGTTGACGCTCGAGATCCATTTGGTGCTCGACTTTGAGACCTTGATGCTACCGATTTTGGGGCGCGACTATGCGATGCTGGTCTAGCTGGCACAACAAATCTGTCGTCGGATCGCAGAGGATTGAAGTCCAGCTTCCGGCGCTTAGGGCTCTGCTCTGCTTCGTCCCTAGCCATTTTGGTGTTTGTTGTTGACTTAAGGTAAGGTCAAAAATACGGAGTAGCTTCGCCCCTGCGGGTCAAGTTCACTAGCGTCACTACCCGCCAAAAAAAGTTAATCGGCGGCGATAAGATTTAAAAAAAAGTTCAACCCCACCTAAACTATTTTCACGCCCTCACTGTACAAACTTGTCGCAAAGAGCGACTCAATAATTCACGATGTCAATGATTACGGCTACCGCGTGGGTGCCCCGTGGATTCGCTGCTCCGTTCCCTACGAAATACACCTTCGATGAAGACGAATTTCAGCGCATCGCAGAACTTGCAAAACTTCAACTCGACGACGCCAATGAAGATTTGGAGGAGGCCAAGAACCAGACAGAACGCGATGGCAAACACAACGACGATGAGGACTCTGGGTCCGACGCAGAAGAAGCCCCCAAGGCTTTAAAGTCAAACGGGTTAGTGGTTCTACCATACCCCGCAGTGGCCTTGCTAACACGAATTCACAGCGACGACGATGATGACCTGAAGGAGTACGACCTAGAACATTATGACGAAGATGTTGAGATGGACCAAGAAAAACAGGGCGACGGTATGGGCATGTTTGGAAACGTTAAATCTCTCGCATACCACGATTCCAATGAAGAGGACCCCTACATCACAATGGCAGCGAATGAGGAGGACGACGAGGACCGAGAAGAGCTCCAGATACTCGCAACCGACAACATGCTGTTGGCAGCTAAGATTGAGGATGAAGTAGCACATCTCGAAGTGTATGTTTACGAAGACGAAGCCGACAACCTCTATGTCCATCACGATCTCATGCTTCCAGCGATACCTTTGTGTATAGAGTGGTTGGATATTCCTGTAGGGAAAGCAAGCGTGGAGAAGGACTCGAGAGCAAACTTCGTGGCTGTTGGAACATTCGATCCTGACATTGAAATTTGGGATTTGGATACTGTCGATTGCATGTACCCAAATGCGATTCTCGGACAAGGAGGAGAAGGTGCCGAAGACAAAAAGAAGAAGAAGCGGAAGAAGTCCAAGAAGGCGAACGACGACCACCATGTCGATGCAGTTCTTTCTCTCGCCGCCAACAGACAACATCGAAATCTTCTCGCCTCTTCTTCAGCAGATAAAACCGTAAAATTATGGGATCTGAATACTGCCAAATGTGCCAAATCCTACACTCACCATACCGACAAAGTGTGCACGCTTGCATGGCATCCTAAAGAGTCAACAATCTTACTCAGTGGAAGCTATGATCGTACGGTTGTTGCAGCAGATATGAGGGCACCCGACGCAAAAGCTCCAAGATGGGGAGTTGAGAGTGATGTCGAAAGTGTTCGATGGGACCCTCATGATCCAAATTACTTTTACATCTCGACTGAGAACGGTATCATCCACTTCCACGACGTCCGAAATACTCCATCAAGTCCAGCAGCAAGTAAGCCTGTCTGGATTCTCCAGGCACACGATGAGTCGGTATCGGCTTTCGACATAAATCCTGTCATTCCAGGTTTCATGGTCACTGGTTCCACAGATAGACAAGTGAAACTGTGGAACATTCAACCTTCAGGCCCCACCATGGTTGTTACACGAAATTTGGAAGTTGGAAAGATCTTCTCGACTGTATTCGCACCGGATGAGGAGGTTGGTTTTAGATTATCGGTTGCAGGCAGCAAAGGTGTTGTTCAGGTTTGGGTAAATACTTCCGCCTATACCAAGAGTTTCTAGTATTATTTCTAACTTTTTTGTGTAGGATACATCCACCAACCCAGCAGTCCGACGGGCGTTCGCAGATAGAGTGTCTCCAGTTGAAGGAGAAATTAAGGAAAGGTTAGTTGGAGTTCGAGATGATAGCGACGAATCGGAAGATGATAATGAGCCTGAGGGAGGAGCGGAACAAAATGGAGAAGGGTGGGAATCTATGGAAGAAGATTGAAACGACCACAGAAGATTACAAGACTGAAAATTCATGCCGCCATGTGCTCCAGATATCATCCATCGGGTTTTCACATACAGTTCACCAATTATATCCAGGACTTTGGCAAATCTGGGGTTGAAACACAGCCATATGTACAGATTTGAAGACGCGGGGCAAGGCCTTCCATTGTGGGGATATATGAGACGAACAAAATGTGTTGTCGTCTTCTTTTTTCCTCAGTGGCGGGGTTATTATAGCATTATAGGTACTGGCAATTTCGAGTATTTTGTAGTGCATGAATGATAATCGGCTGCGATGTACGAAATGCACCCCACAAAAACAAAAACTATTTTCAACTTTTTTATCGCCCGCGTCGAAATGCATCAATGATCCCCAGCGAACGAACTGCCTGGGAATTGGAGGATGACGCAACTTTTCTCAATCGCAAGCTGCGGCTCCCAGGCCTGTTGATGGCGTCCACGTTGTTGCTAACAATAGCTGTTCTGTATGTGCGCTCGCGCTTGCAACGTTCTGTAAGGCAATCAATGCAACTCTGCAGAGGCTTGACTGACTGCTGGATGATGGCGTTGATGACTGCAGGCTGTTCTGGCCATTTTGCGAATCCTCTTAGCCGAATTAGGCCTTCGGAAGGCCAAAAGATGCTCGACAGGAACCGAAGCCCCTTCCGATCGATCTCTGAAAGGAAAAGCAGCACGCAGGATGCTGTACAAGCGTGGCTGTATGGCGATGAATTTTCTAGTTCGGAGGGAAAAAACTTCAAAACCTTCTCCCATCCGAATTACAAATCCGAAGATGTCTTCTATATCTAGGACACCACATCAAGACCTCTTCCCACTCAACAATTCGATGTTCCAAGTGCCGCTTTTCTCTTCAGGCTCATGTTGGCGCGCGGAAAAAATGTCAGGGGCTGCTCGATGCTGACTGCACGGGATTGGATACTTCGGCTGAAGTGGTTTGTTTCAACAATCAAGAAGTTCTGCCAATAATAAACCGTCCTCAAGGTCCTCCCCAGGCTTTCGTTTCGAGTTGCTTGAATCATCCCGCCTTACTGTCGCTCGTCCTATGTTGCGCACTGTGTACCTCTCGGGGCGTGGCATTGTCTGTGTACTTTTCGGGATGGCATCACAATCCTAAAATCCAAACCTTTTGGCGCACGCTAGAGGAGCAACTCGTTGGAAAGTTGGGAAAACTTCGCAAGCTTGTGAGCTTTCAGATGCAAGAATCACCCACTAAAGTGCACCAATTGAGCCCCGAGCGCTCCTATCTGGGTCCCCGTCCAGGGGAACGATTTTAGATTGATGAATTAGGGCCGGAGGGCTGCCAGCGGAGGGAGACGATTGGTTTTCGGGGACTAACCGAAGCTATAGAACGCGCACTCCGATCGACGAGCATAACCTTGACAATTTTACATGCAACTCAGGTCCCGTTGGCTTTTAGATTGCAAAGTTAGACACAACTTAGAGCGGCTTTTGATGGGGGTTTTCCGACTTTCTTTTGTTGTTGTTGGCCTGGACTTTGTTGGGCAGGAAAAAGGGGTTGCATCGTGGAACTGACTGCAGTCCACGTCAAGGTAAGTGACGGTAACTGGTATCACCATCACCCAACTTCATACTGAGATTTGTCTCCTCTAAAGTTGTAAGGGATCAATATACTTCTGTTACCCCTTCTTCCCCAACTATTCTTTTCTTGTTTTCCACGTAAATATTCAGCGCAGACGAAGCGTTCCCTATCAAGCAAAGATGGTCCCTGGCGGAGCTAGACTCAGGTTGAGGCAAGTCACCAGTGGCGCCTGCCGCTTTGAAGGAAAATAGCCCCCCCCTTGTTTGCTCTTTTCATCCTGATCCTTGTCTGCAGGTATCCCCTGCAGGTCCTCGCTGTTCCTTTGCTTCTCCCCCCCTTCAAAACCTCTCTTTCTTCCCCCTTCACAAAGCAAAATAAAGCTTCACCAACTTCACAACACCATTCAACGCACATCGCCTGGCCGATTAGTTTGCGCAAACTACATTCCTTTGTTTCGACTGGTTGTTCGAAATACACTCTTTATCGACAATCTCTTCGCTCTTTCCACCAACACGGTCTCGAACATATCGACGACTCCAACAAACGAAAGCTTTTTACTCATAGGACTGCGTCCCCCAACAACAACTTCCAATTCCATTGCCAGCTCATCGCTCCACCACTACATATTCCAACCTTCCGTATATATTCACACATAGCATTCTATCACCAGCACACCAGTCACACGCTACAGGATCACCCCTCTAGCAACCTACTACCACGGAAAGTGCTCGAGGAACTATCATCATCCAACACCATCACAAGGACGCAAGGAGCTTCTCCTTCCTGAACAAAACCCCTCTCGATCCACGACAAGTCAAAAGGTCGAACCTGCAGCTAGCCTGTGACCACCATCCAATAGCGTCCAAGCTTATCTGCACCTCACCCAAATAATCTCGTCACATTCTGAATAGTCGACCCCACCTTCGATACAAGCTCCACTGTCGTACACCCATACTCTTTGGCTAAAAAGGAAAATCTCACCCACCTCCTCCAGGAAATCCGGATAACCATTCCATTCAGCAAAAATGTCACTCGCACGAGCTTTCACGACGAAGCGGAGTAGGGCTGCTTCTGATATTTCTGCACCAATGCCATCAAGAAGCTTGACAACGAAGAAGTCTCTGGGTTCCAACAACATTAGAAATAAGATTTCTGCTCCCATCGAATTGATTTCGACTACAAATATGCTGTCCTACAACGCACCAGATCTTTTCCCAAAGACACCTTCGTCTGCTACATCGAGATCTTCAAACTCAGATGATGATTCTGACCGATCCGTTGCCTCGAACCCATTTTCGCCTACGCACTCAGCAGACCATTCCTCCATCGGTTCCTCATCACCAACCTCGCCCGACCCAAATCACCTCTCCTGTTACTTTGGTCAGATCCCACCAAAAGAGTCTACTGAAGATGCACCTATCATTCCCAAGCGAGCTGTCTCACACACCAAGAAGAATGCCGAAATTCTAGCTCGCAAGCGGTCTGTGTCACGGATATCACCAAAGAACAGCATCTCAACCGTCAGATCATCAATCAATATGTTCTCGTCGGCGACTGTAGATGGTCCTGATCACCCATTCGGTAACGAGCTTGCCAAAGTCACCGAGATTGCTGAAGACTATGGTATCACTCGGGAGAGAATGACTGTGGTAGATGAGGAAGAGCAAGAGCTTGCATCAAGAGGGTTGTTCAAATTCCGGGCGGAGGATTACATGAGCGAGATTCAAGGACTATTCACAAGCGCATTTGGCGAAGTAAAGAAACCTGCTATGTCGGCGATGTGGATATAGAACTTGGTCTTCGATGTTTTCTCTTTTCTTTACGACATAATACCCACCGATTTCGGACCTTCACTGTATATATTCTACGACCACCTTCGGTCACATTCTTACACTCTTTCACGATTACTTTTTAAAAAATACCAATTTGGTTCGACACGGTCTCTGGGAAAGGGAAGGAGTTCATTTATGGAATTTGGGCGACAATTGGAAGTTGTCTATGGGGTGGCTTGATTGTCGAGTTTCAGTAATCGTATACATCGTCTTTATGGCTATCTACGCTCTTTACAATGCATTTCAGGGTGGATTTGCAGCTAGTCTGCGATATCACACGAAGTACATACCGCTGTAAACAGACTAAATTTAAATTTAAACAAACACATCATTCTACATTCCTCCTGTCTCTTGATGTTCCAACATGCAACTGTGGCTGATACTTCGTCTTACCCTGATATCACTGGCAAAACTTGACATCCACAAAAGCTGAAGATCTCTATCATAATGCGGAGAATATAAGATGCAATGCACAGATCTACGTGTTCCAGATGTGTGAATCTTGAGGTACAGATAACATCGGCAAGGGATTGCTTGGGACGTTCCCGGATCTACAGCGATCTTGGGTTGGGATGGCACTTGAAAATCTCAAACTCCCTCTGTCTGATGCTCAGCGGCGCTCGGCTGGGGAAAGCTTTAACCACCGGGGAACAGCTTTCTGGGTACGTTCTGTGTACGAGATGGAAAAGCGGCACTTAAATCTCCGTGGAGGAATTAAATGTTTCTGAATGATGATTTCCGATATGTTTGGACTTTGATTGTCTTTGGGTTATTGCATGATTATTGATTTCTGATGAGTTCCTATTTCGGCAGCTTCCCCCGATCCTGAGGCCGATTTAGATCACGTGCTGGGAGCGAAAATGCGCTTGGCTATATTTAGCTTTAGCGTGGTTTTGAGGCGGGGCTATGTCTGATTCTATTTTACGCGACTGAAAACGAGAAATTGTGAACATTTTTGAAGAAACTTCCGACCACAAACAGCCTCAACAACGACTCAGTAGAAGATACGAGGCACCATACAACCACCATTAACCTTACCTGTAAGCTTCCGTCTTCCGTTCTCATCCTCCTCCGCACGTCACGGAATTGAAACACAACACCATACACCTCTCAAAATGATGAGATCCCATAAACCCCAAATATATCTTTAGGAAGAGCCGTCTTAGGCTGACGCTTCACGCTTTTCTGCGCGGGCTTTCTTGTGTCGGCATCGTCATATGCGGCAAAGGTCTTTTCGCGCTGTGGGGCGTTGGCGGTGCTTAGAATCTGGGTTTCTGAAATGAGAAATTTTCTTCGTTGTGTTTTCTTTTTTCCTGAGGGGAACATATTTTGGCATGGAATATGATTGCTAATTCTTTGCTGCAAGGTTTTAGGATGTGCTTTTTGAGACGATATCTCGCGGGTTGTTGCTCTGTTGGATGCTGACGAGATTGAAATATATGATGGAGGCACTTGAAACTTTTATGACGACTGATATTGCCTTGGGTATTATGGCGTACATCGATGTCGAAAATGACGATCTGCGAGCTACCCAACCATGATCAGACACTCGTCACTCTACCTCGTGTGGGATATAGTGTTGTGCCGTTCGCTGAGTTTATGTTTCGGCGGAGGCGGTACAATATTTCAAACACTCCGACCCGTTCCGGGTGTTTTACAATCCGATGTTGAATGAACCGGGCTCGAAGCTTATATCTTAGTTGATATAACTCCACGACGATCCTGCTTGGTGGATTGTTTTTGCCATGGTTAGTCCTGGGAAGAGGCTAGCATTTTTAATATATTGAAAACTTTTGTTTCCACGTCTACAAAGCTTTGCTAGTGCAATATTTGTAATGCAAATGAGAGGGTTTGTAGTTTGAAGAAACGGAGAGGCAGTACCTCGTAATTTATCTTATATATTTTACTTTATTGAAACTGAAGAATTTATGATGGTCTCATGGCAAGCTAGTAAAGTGTTGGCAACTACCTACGTCTTTACCAAATGCTATGAACATGCGTGTAGACTACGTGCTAAGACTTTTCTAAATAACTTTTATAAATGAAGTAAGTTAGTGTGATACGTGAAGTATTTGAATGGGTTGTTATCCTCTCGAAATATCATAAAGGATTGGTGAGGCCCAAATAAGAAAGGCTGAACCTCGGAAAGCCTCGCTGGGAAACCTCAGCCTTGAGATAGATAACTGCGTAGCGTCAACATTAACAACAATCCAAACACCCATCATGTCATCACCTTCATCTCCAGATATCCCTACCCCTGAACCAGTTGTCCTTTTTCGGCCCTCGAAGAAGCGCAAAATATATCGCCAACGTGCAGCCTCCCCTTCTCCAGACGATGCCCCTCCCTCAGTCGCAAGCCCCGTTGCGCCCGCGCCCGCGCCCCAGAGTCTTGATGAACTCATCAGCAGCACAGCACAAGATGTCGAAACCGAAGCCGCAGAAGTAGATATTGGGGAAATACTGCGAATGCGGAAGCTGCGCAGAGGAAAGGGTGGGGTTGAATTCCGGGCTGGGAAAGCAAACGCCAGTTCAATGAAAGAAACTCAAGAGTTGGTGATCCGAGAGGAACATGTTGAAGGAGGATTAGAGGAAGCCAGTGGTAGGGGAGTCGTACGGAAATTTGCAGCGCAAACTGGGACGGTGGGTGATGTTAATAAACATATGTGAGTGCCCTCCCCAATAAGGTGTTGGTGGGAGAAGATGAATAGTGACTAACGAGGGAAGGATGGCATATATAGATTCTGAGATTGCTAAACGTCGATTGGGCGAGTTAAAAATTGCTGGTTCTACTACCGCCGTTGAAGATGCGACACCTGCCTCTGCTGGAAAGGGGATTGCGGAGGTAAACCGACAGCCTGCTGCGCTGGGGAAGCTTCATGAGATTGATTTGGGGGACGAAGCGAGGGACAACAATGTTGCTAGGACGGATATGGCTACAAGACGACTGAATGGGGAGGAGGTTGTTGAGGAAAGTGCGCAGAAGAAACCTGCCAAGGTGCGGTTAGGGAGGGATGGAAAGCCATGGCGGGGCAAAAAGAGAAGAGGAAGTGATGATATTCGTCGAGATCAACTGGTTGATGAGATTCTGAGGGAAAATAAACGTATGTTACCTCCTCATTTGTTGCTTCGAATTTAGACTAACACAAAATAGTCGAAATCTACGACTCGCCCTCAGAAAACGAGGCTGCTCCTGGTGATGACCAGGCTGCTGACGATCGTATTGCTGAGGCTTTCAGAAAGGAATTCATGGATTCCGTGGCCGCCAGGCAGAGAAAGCAGAAAGTTGGACCGCCTGCTCCAACCCGAACTGCTGGAGGCAAGAAAGAAGAGGTCTTGCAAGGACCGAAGTTAGGTGGTAGTAGGAGTGCGAGAGCAGCAATGAGGGAGACGATGTTGAAAGCCGCTAAGAAGTAGTTTCTTAGCGCGAGAGATGCTTCGGGGTTCTTCAGGTCGGTTTATTATTACTCACATCTGGGCGAAGACAAGGAGACTTGTGGATACTGGAGCTGCACGCATAATTATGAAGTATGAATTTTCAGGGCTGCGTTTTTGACCTTTCTCCTGTTTTATTTGTTTGTTCGTTCATATATTAAGCTTGGTGTTTTTAAGCCGTGTCGTCAAGGATCACTCTTGTTTGTTTTTGCTGAGCAACTTCAGTTTATCATTTGAGCCTCGTGTGGCGGAGGAAGTTGAGTTAAGAGCCAGCCTTATTGCCGTCTTTGGGCCTGGGAATTTAGGATTATCTGTTTGTTGCGGGGTGGTTATACCCCTAGTGGGCCCACGATATTGTTGCGATTAACTACTCGAGTATGAGTTGAAAAAGTTGATTGTTTTGGAAGGTTGTATTTTTCCGCTGGTCAGATTGGTTTCGTTACCTGCTTACTATGTTCAACCTTTACGATGCCTGTCACTTTTCAGATCCCTTCCTTTAGGATGATTCCACCACCTAGTTGGTGGCGGCTAAAAGGATGTCAGCACTACCGTGCCTCAGCCTTACATATTGTTTTGTATTCTCGTGTCTCAGGCCGAAAGAACCTCATTCATTGGTGAGAATAACTTCTTGTTCCGGTTTCTGAGCTTTTCGGTCGACTGCAAAATGCCTGGTTTGCAACATGCCCACCAGCTTGGCCTAGGAATAAGCTTATCATGTTATCTGCCGGTCAGGAATTAGGCCCAAAAATGAAGGTGATTTAATCCAGTCAGATCACGTTCGTTGATCCACAGATTGATTTTTTGCCATACACGCGTAGTTATGCAGGCCGCGAGCTTCAAACCCGTGCTGGCTGGCGCTTGTCGGGCTTTCAAGAGGAGAAGGCTGACGAGAACTTTCTCAAGATGTTTTATGTATGTGGAGTACGGAGCGTATAGACTCTATTTATACAACTCACTCACAATGTTTTTCCCTTTCTTTCTTTTTCGCATCATGCATCTCGATGAAAGGTCAATTTCATGGGTTCTACAGGTGGACATGTCGAGTGGGCTGTGAGGGAGATACAGCAATCTTTTGAACGGGTTATCCAGATTGAGAAACCTGAAGAAGCAACTGGAAGTTCAAGGTATGTTGGTAGTCTCAGAGGAATACTCGTCTCACAACCATTAGTAAAGAACGCTGAAAGATCTCATACCATATAGCACAGTACGTTCAGGCCAATCAAGCAGTTTCGAGACGTCTACAGAAGTTCCAAGATTCGCTTCTTTGAAATTTATCAGTCCTTTCATACCGAGGGCTGATCCAACTGGACCTAGCGCAAAGACTTTCAAAGTTTGGTCTTCGAGAAGGGACATTGTCCTCAATACTGCTACTCTTACTGCACTGGCTGTCTTTCTTTTCAATCTCATTGGACTGGTTGTTCTTCGAAAGAAATATGGAAGCGATCTGCTTTATCGAGGCAACTGCACGACGGCTTCAAACCTGAGCAGCGTTATTCATGTGCTGATTAATGTTTTGTCAGCTTTATTAATGGCAGCATCGAATTTTTGCCTGCAATTGCTTTCAGCACCGACTAGAAAGGAAACCACCGAAGCTCATAGAAAGGCAGTGTGGCTCGACGTTGGCGTCCCAAGTATTCGAAATCTCCGGCACATTGGGTGGAGGAGAAAGGTCACATGGGGAATTCTTGGGTTTTCGTCATTACCACTACACTTCCTGTAAGTAAAAATTCTTGCCATGCACAGAGATTCAAAGATATTCGTTTTACTAACTGACTTTCTTCTTAGATACAATTCGGTTGTTTTTACCACTGTACCGATCAATAGCATCAACATTCTCGTGGTCACGCCCGACTTTTTGAATGATGGCCCCGTTGATGCAGTTATGGCAACCTCGACGGCAAGAGGTAGGGGAAATATGACACTTCCAGGACTCTCCCAACAAGGATTTAATGAGGTTGTTCCCACAAAAATAAACTCTCCATGGTCCGTGGGAGGTACACACCGTTGGGACTTCAGTGTCACAGACAGATGCGGAGCAGATGGATGCAGACACCATCAAAATAAATTCAAGCAAGGTGTATTCAGCAAAAGACTGGATACGGTCCAGTGCCTGGAACTCTACACCACCACTTCGCCAACTTCCAATAGGTCAGATGTCCTGTTAGTTTCTACCAAAGATCTTTTGGACCCCCTGAACAGCCTTCCAATCAACAATTCGCTCTTGTTTGTTGAAAAAGCTACGTCGCTCCCAACGCCTGGAACTTTCTGGGAATGTGGTACAACGAATACATTCGACTGCCGTAAACGGGATGTCTGGACGAAAAATCCATCTATTATCAAAGATTGGAATGTTATAGGATACAAGATAGACTATTGTCTTGTAAGTGAAAAGAATGTCGAAGATCTTTGTGGCCTCAAATATTCAAAATTTATTCTCATTGGTAATATGTACTGGCAGGGAAAGAGGGTTTGCGAGTGCTGACAGCAAATAGTTGTCTGTATCATGAACTGGTCTAAATTCATGTGCACATTTTACACCAATGTTTTACATCGAAAGAGCCAGAAAGTTCACAGAGATCAGGAAAGTCAGGAACATCAAAACGACCAAGACGAAATATTGTGTACAATTGGAGATGGAATCCAATCCTTTCTTTCACACCCAGACCCCGCTACAGAAGATATGTGTCTAGTTAATGAGCCCATGTTTCGAATGCGCGCTACTTTATCAAGTTCAGTTCCGATTTGGAACAAAATCTTTGATAAAAGAAAGACCAAGAGTAACCAGTTGACCCGAAAAAGCATCAGAGGAGGCACTGGAGGATGGGAACCCCAAGCTTTGCGGTGGCGGAATACCAAACCTCGATGGTATGAAGCTGCTTCACGCAGAAGATGGATATGCACAATCACCCCGTCAGTTTACTCTACCTTCTATGAATATCTAAAAATGACTGACTTTTCATTGGAAAATTAAAGATGCTGTCTTTATGTTCTCGTCGGCTGTGGCTTCCTCGTTAATGCTATAAAGAGAATTGGCCAGTATTCTGGCAAGACAGGCAATTTTGTGCATTACGGCTTTGGGGAATGGAATCAATACGCCATAGGTCGTTTGGGACTCGTCAGTATGAACACTAGCTATCCATTTTACCACCGAATCTGACGCTTCATAGATGAGCTGCATCCCTCGCGCGTGCTATATTCTCTTCTTGCTTTCGCCAACGTATGGCATTATCTACTAACCATACTATACTTTCAAGCCAACTCCTTGGTTACCTGTATCACTGCTAATGTGGAATGGCACAGCTACTCAGCCCAACGGAAACCATTACGTGTGTCTTCGCCAATTGGGATTCAACGGTCCTCATACTTTATCTCAATGCCCTGGCGCTTTGGGATTCCTATGATTAGCACTTCAACTTTTCTTCACTGGAATTTGTCACAAGGTGTTTTTGTCTTGGTTATGGAGCCGATCAACAACGAAGGTGTGTTTGAAGACGCGAGTAAGTTTGGTGCTGGTCTCCAATATATTGGATTTAGCGTATGGCCAATAATTACCAGTGAGTTTTATTCCATACAAAAGCTCCAGTCTCATATAGTATGGATTCCAGCTAAATTTAAATAGCACTTATCGTTGGAATTATGTGCATAATTGCCCTCGTAATTGCTGGTATACCTCGTTACCATGGTGGTATGCCATTAGGAGCAACATGCTCAGCCGTCATTGCATCAGCATGTCATCCTCACGTTGAAGACAAGGAGGCTGCCAAATTCTGCGTTGAGTGGGGAGTTATATCTCCCGAAAGTCAGGAAAGCGTGAGGGTCAGCAGCCACGATACATATTCTGAAGTCGCCGTGGTCAGTGGCACAGATCGTGGTACCGTTGTACAAGACAGGGACGATCAAGCGAATATGTTTAGATTGAAGCCTGGTCATTGTTGCTTTACTACTGCGAGGGATGTCGGAAGGCCAAAGCCTGGCGCAAAATATAGCTAGATAGCAAGTTATGCGATTGAATAAGCGAGTTGGCATGCTTAATTCACTGATGATACCCAATTCTATCCAAATGTATGCTTAATTTTATTGAAGTAGTAACACATTTTTTAGACCTACTTAGTTATTCTAAACAGTCCAGAATATTTATGTTAAATAAGTATTACTTAGAGACAATTTAGACAAGTACCTAGAACAACATGCCCTTAATGTATTTGAAATTTGATTTGTTTGACTTGTATATTCTAGATGCTCTCGAACAATGCAATTCAACAACCAAGCTTACCAGATTTACTATTAAATATAGTGAAGCTGGAACATGATTGGTCAATTCTACAAATGGTGAGGAAAATATACTAGAGCAAGAGTAATCACAACATTACAACTTCGAAAGTTTATTGGGGGATGCCGGTATCAATAGGCTTTCTTTGAGCAGTGACGATACACATCATTCCGCATCCATGGTATCTCGCCGTGGACACTAAAAGTGGCTGTAAATAGGGTCATACTTACCTACCTACTTACGTTAGGATAATTGAAGTTGATTGTCCCAATTATCCAGAACAATATTTTTTCAAAGCATCTCAGTCATCTAGGGTAATTACTTTGAAGTGCCCAAGATAGTTGGAACAACGACTAAATTGGCAGGTACGATTTACTGTGAGGGTATGTCCCGCATGCTGTACATTAGAGTACTCGAGAATAATCAGACGAATTACTTTAAACAATACTTTTGATTGTTTAATGGGCAAGTGTATCACCAAGCTACGGACAGAGCTGGGTATGCGCTTTTTTGGGGTAGCAGAAGGTGTCTCTACTCGTAGCTATTGTATGATATTCGTGGATGACACAGTCAGCTTTCGATCGGTACGCTAATCTCATACTAACTATACTTGTCGAAGACTAGTTGAAAATGAGCCACGAGGAGATAAAGGCAAGAAATATTAGTGCCCGCTTGTTTCGTGGTTGTTAGCATTTCAAGTAGGGGGTTAATGCCCGTTTGGAAAATGCTCTTCGTCACATTTCTCTTCTAGAAGAACGTTTCGCCCGGCTTGAAGATTTGTTAAATGGGGCGCTATCAATACATCCAAAAGAGCAGCCTCGCGCCTCCGATTCCGAAAGCAATGTCCACGAAGCTACTGCCTATGAGATAAGAAAGGTACAAGAGCAAGGAAAGATTGAAAGTGGAATAACAAGTGAACTTGAAATCAGAGATGCCACTTTAATCAGTATCTTGAAACATGAGATCGAAAAATATCCCGGGATCAAATTTAATGCAACCCGAGTTCCCATGGAAAACCCATTTCCCGCCCTTGTAAGCTGGATAACTTGCCGTTTTATTCTGATGGTCCGCTGATGTTGTGGTATATTTTAAGTTCACAACTGGGGCAAGCCTCACGAACGAGGTCTCGCGGAATCAAACGCCCAGGGATCCAAGATCCTTTCCAATCTTCTCTCCGATATAAGTGCAACACCGGAGCTGAGTGATTACTTCCCCAATCGCGAAAGTAGTACCGCTTCGGAAACGGTAAACTTTGATGCCTTGTGGACTATCTTTCCCCCGGACAACTTGGTTGTTGCGACACCTTTTATGGACAGCAAGCAGATACTTCGCGTCGTAGGATCTCCAAATGTTTCCAGAAGCCCTCAGGGTACATTCAGGACCAGAGCATGGCAATGGGATTGGGATGGCAAAATGATGTTGAAAGTTGGATATGGCCTGGAAATTGAGTACTACCGGGGCTCAAAAGAGGTTACTACTCTTCCTCTGTATCCCGTCCAGGCTGTTCCGAAAGTTCAGCGCGATAAGTTATGCGGTCATATTAGGAAACGATCAATGTAATTCATCAAGACAACAATTCGTTGTAAACCTGGGGCTGGCCAGGCTTTCGATATAATGGACAGGTATACACACACACCAGAGGCATGTCCTGGAATACTAGTGCAGTCAAAGAAAAGGTAAGTGAAAATTGTTGTATACATCATCGTGGAATGAAAGAGAATTTCGATGACGGACTCATAGGAGTTCAAGATGGATGTCGATGAACCAAGGCCTAGAATTGTCTCTGTATGTGCAAAGTGCAATTTCAAGCTTCTAATGCTCATCCGAACTTAGGTTAAAGGAGAATTTATTTGCGACGCATTGGCCTTTTCCCAGCATGGTACGCGAGGTATTTTGTCCCATGATGTCTACTATTTTTACTCTAGATAGGAGGTGGATCATTTCCACCTGGAGAAATATCGAAACAACATCGCATCAACGTTGACGAGTTTCGATCTACTTCCAATGAGTTCTTCGATTTCCAGGACAAGGGGAGTGGGTTAGCAATTATTTTATATGATAGATTATGAGTGCATATACGCTGTGACTGTTAAGTTACTGAATACAATTTAGGCCCCCCTGGTGTTGGAAAAAACGGTAATTGAGAAGTGACCCCAAGCTAAGATTTCAGCCTAATTTTTGCCCTTAGCTTACAGCAGAGACGATCGCAGAGGCTACGAGAACGCCCCTTCTATTTTTTGCTATATCAGATGTAGGAATTGATTCAGGATATGCTGAACGCTATTTTGAAGCCGTTTACAATTTAGCAACTCAGTGGCAAACTATTCTTTTGATTGACGCGGCAGACATATTTCTAGGAAGACGGGCTGAGGACCCCCATTTAAATCCCGCCATATCTCTAGCCTTATTGCGAGTACTTGAATATGCTCAGGGCATCACCATTTTCACGACAAATCACATTCACAAGTTTGACAACGCGGCTGTGTCTAGAATGGATGTATGCATCAATTACGACGAGGAGATGGGAAGAGAGACAACTTGCCATTGCCATTGTGTGACTTATTTTTCATTCCTTTAACAAGAAAAAGTGCTCTGAAGTAAATGTAATATGCAGGTATTTCTATATGGCAAGTGCAACGCTTGGAAGAGAGCTGTGTTTGGGTAACACTTCCCCCTCACTCTGTTTCTTATCAACTCTGCTCGAATAGATGATTCATCATGTCCTTACGTCGTATTACGCATATTCTGGCCACTTTTCAGTCTATCCTCTCGGTAGCGAAAGCTGGAAGTTTGAACGACTTTTCAAACAACCTGGCCACCGATTTAGGCCCATTGATACAACTGTTTGGGGAGCCGATTACTAGGCAATACTTGAGTGAGGTGACAAGCTTTCTCGATTATTTCATTTTCGCAATGGTCCCTATAGGTATTATAACTGCCATTGTTTCAGTCATACGGGTCTGTGGAGACTCATCTTTACGAGGTTTTGTTGATCGGGCACAGGAAGGAAATGGCCAAGTTGAGGCTGAGCTGTGTACCTCCACCAGTTGTGATGTCTGCGAGTTATTTAATAAGGGAGACGTGACAAGGGTTTTGGGTAGGCCGGGTTAGCCTAAATCCCTGGAAATCATCACAGTGGAAAGAGAGCGGCAAGGGGAGATGGACATTTTTCTCTTTCACTATCACCTGCAAAAGCTTCTGCCGGGTTCGGAGTGGGAAGAACGAAGAGATCGTGGGAGTCTTGCTAAATCCAACGCCGCCTTCTAGGAATGTTTATCCCACCTGATGAGGAAACACACGGTACCGAAATGACCAGCAACAACCAAATGCCATTCGTACCAAATCCAAATCTTTCCCTCAATGTTGGAGTTGTCAAGCTTCGCGACGGACGATTTAGCGAGAGAGAAAATAAGGGATGCAGAATTAGGCCAGAGTCTTATTCATGCAGCACGGAATGGTTGGATTGAAGTTGTTGCTGGTCTTACTGAATTGAAAAAGGATTTCAACTTTTCGGACTCCTCGGGAAGGGCGCATTGCAGTACGCCGCCGAAAATAGTATGCTTTCAATCACCAAATTTCTCTTGACTGCTGGTGCATCTCCCGACGAGCCTGATGGTAGCGGGCAAACACCGGAGATTATTGAGATTCTCTTTGATACTGGCAGAGTTCTTGTCTCAACACCAGATCATTCCTCTCAGACTCCTCTCATTGCCGCAGCCAAAGTTGGAAATTTCTCCGCAATAAAAATCCTGGTCCGGCATGGCGCTTTAATTGAGTCTAACCACAAAGATAAAGACGGCAGATCGGCTATTTGGCATTCAGCGAACAGTGGCGATTCTGAGAATATTCAGATATTGCTAAGAAACTTCAATACCAAGGCTAACTC
>LLCD01000405.1:0-19497 GCA_001414355.1 Hymenoscyphus salicellus
GGATAATACAGCCAAGTTTCCACAAGCTATCATAAGGAGATCGTGTGATGCCATTGTTCTTTCAAGTAATAGCTCTCGCTTAAATACGGAGGCTATCAATTTCGGGAGGGGTCTCTTTTTTCACGCGCATTCCTTGCTGAACCAAGTGGTAACACAGAATAACTATAGAGTTCCGGTTGCAGGAAAAGAATATATCTCGATTCCTGGTTTATGCTCATACAATTGTTGATTGGCAAGTTGGTATTTCCACGCCAGATTTCAGTTAATAAGTGAAAGTTCAAATTCAAGCGGAACCCTAGATATGTACAGGAAAACGAAACTATCATCTCAAACCTGCCTCAACACAAAGATATTGCCAACAAACCCTCGGCAGTCGATCTATGCAGCTCCACGAGTAGCTCCAGCAGACTTGCAATACACAGTAAATTCATCTCCACCAAGATGTTTGCCCGCAGACTTGCATTCCACAACTAAACCACTTCCTGAACCACCATTGTCGCCCCACAGAGTCATCAGTATCTGTACAGAAAAATAGGATGAATACAAAGAACTTAAAACTGTGCAGTCTCTACAAGTATCCCATTGTGCAGTTCCGGTGTTGCGTCCTTTGTATGCATTACAAGCAGAGGCCGTGGCGTCGTTGTTGTTTGTCACTTCTTCGCCCACTTGGAAGTTCTGGGCTGGGGTAACATCAACACAGTAGAGTATGCTGTGGAGATTGCGGGTTTGGGGGGCACCTGATGGGGAGGGGGAGGCGAGTCCGAGTGTTCTGGTAAATGGGTTAGTGAGAAATTTATGATATCTAGAGAGGATATTGATTTTTATGTACGAACCCTGGAGTAGCACCCAGGAGGGCGATCATGGCGATAGAGAATTGAATGCTGATGATTTTGTTGTGTGAAAAACAAGTTAGATGGTGAAGATTGTTGGTAGTGTTGAATGAGGTGAGAAGTGAGTAGGAAAGAAGTGATGAGGATAGTGAGATACTTTAAAATAGAATGCAACGACCCTTATATACATATTTCCAAAAAATCAACGTTCATGTTCTTATTCCAAGGTGCCTTTGGGAATTGCAATCCGATCGTGAGGTCACCAAGCCTCCCCTCAGCGAGCCAAGCGGTTCAGTCGGTTCAGTGATCGACTGATTTGGGATGTTTCGAAAGCTAAGATGTCATCGGATGTTTGTCAGTTAGTATAGAAAAGAACGTACTTTTTCGTACTGGTATCGTCTGTAAGCTTGTGACAAACTGTGATTACACGGGTCTGGATTCATTTTAAAGGAACTATTTATTAGAAGCCATAGAAATATAGACTTTCCAATCACTAGAACAATTCTCAGACCAAGCCAGTTCACGAACATCCCACCTCTGGCAACCCTTTTCTTCGAATCCAGTCCTCCGCCCTCAGGTGTCGCTGATTTGCCAAACTCTTTCCAAACCAGTCTAAAAACGGATCGCAGCTTTGATAAACTTGCGATCAGAAAATTGTTTATAAGCCTCCACAGCATTTTCGATTTTTATCTCAGTATCAAAAATGAATCCAGGCTTCGCCTTTCCACTTTGGATGAGGGGAAACAAATTCCGAACATACTCTCGAGTCACGGAGCCCCCTTTTATGTCTGGCTCTTTTCGAAGAGTTTGCCAAGGGGAACGGGGAAAATTCCCTTCTTTTGATCAGGGGTCGAAGCACCTTTAGTGTATTAGTACGGCTTCAAGAAGGAGGGAGTGAACTGTTTCTTTGCCGGGGGGGGGATGGGGAGAAGGCGAACCGGCATCTTCAGTGACAAAAGATCCAATTAAACTGATTCCTCCCTTGATTCTGGTAATATCGATAGCCTGAATGACTACCGTATTACCGGGATTATTACCTTCGGAATCGATACATTCATAGCCAACACAATCGCATGATCTATCAACACCATTCGGTTCGAGTTTTAAAACTTGAGCGACGGGATCTCCTTTGGTGAAATCAATGGGAATGGCACCAAGTTCCTCAGCTTTTGCAAGACGTTGTGGAATATGATCGATGCTATACACTTTGGTAGCACCACGGAGAAGTGCCGAATATGCACAGAGAATCCCAAGAGGTCCTATTGATAGTTTTAGCATCACTTTTCGATGTAGATATAACATAATATAAAAGAATCTGTACTTACCGGAACCAAAAATGGCAACACTTTCCCCATACACAAATCCGGCCGCATCAAGTGCCCAATTAGCAGTCGAAAAGATATCCGCCAGAGCAACGTAATCTAATTCATGTTCATTCCCAGGTGGCAACACGAAACAATTATCACTGGCAAATGGAACCCTCAAATACTCCGCTTGACCGCCTTCAACTTGACCTTCGTCTGCTGGGAACCCTAATATTCCTATGTCTACCGAAACCCCATCGGTAGTTATGCGGGAGAGTAATCCCGAAACGACAACTCGATCTCCCTTTTTGAGATCATGAACGAGATTTCCGATTTCTTCAACGATACCAACCACTTCGTGGCCAGGTGTTACGGATTTTGTGAGCGTTTTGTATCTACCATGGTATAAGTGGAGGTCGGATCCGCAGATTGCCGAGCTAGTTGGGCGAATGATGGCATCTGTTTGTTGAAGAATTGTGGGTATTGGGAGGTTTCTGAGGGAGATTCCCAGAGGTTTACCATCAAGTGAGATAGCTTTCATAGTCCCATGGGTATTCTGAAGTTGGTCGTTCATTGTTGCAATGTTATGAGTGCGAATCTTGTGTAGGGAGTTTTCTTGATAAATCTAGAATGTTTATTGTTGTTTTTTGCAACCCAGGAAAGCAGAGAGAGTCTAGGTTTATATAGTAAAATATTTCCACAGAGAACCCAGCCCCAACAACCTTCCCAAGTTCGACCTGAATGTCAGCTTAGCCCATACGAAGGCACGGGAACGACTCGTGATAGTATCCAACACCCCAGTGAGCCATTCACCGCAGCAACAATGCCTTGCATTTGCTCGTAAAAGTTACTTGGGTGCCCTTGACTAGGAATTTTTCTCTCTTGATCAAGTCTTGGTAAGGATTCGGTGTAGTATACGAAGGTAAAAGTTATGTGAGTGGCCGGCCACATTGAAGGCTTCTCTCGCTTAAACGAGAAAGCTAAAATTGGCCCTAAGAAACATTTTCATATTTGTCGTGTATGCCGAAATGAAATTCGAAAATTGATGTTCTAAAATCAAAACCGGATTAACGGCAATGGATTAGACCGAATTGACAGTAAGGGTTTCTGAAAGTGTTGTTTTGTTACTTGACTTTCGATCCCACAACTTCTAAACCTCTTGAACAGTTATGTTTTCCAAACTAAGCTTCAACCGTCAGCGTAAAATGCAAAGCCGAGAGACTGCGAAATATTGTAGTAAAAATGAACTCGCGTGAAGTGGCTGCTCAACAAAAGGCACAGGCTGACGATATCAGTCCAACCAACACCCGAGCGTGTGATTATTCTGACATAGTTTGGAAGTTGTGCCGTGAATCGAGTAACATGTGGAAAATGGACCTCGAATTGAGAATCTGATCTTTACGCAATCTTACGGGCCTTACAAAAAACAAACAATGAAAAGGGGGGAGATTAAGCTATATATGTGGGGCCCAGCCATCCTTTTACTCCCCTGTACATTGCCTGTTGTACGACGCCAGAAGAAGATGAGCGTAGAAACAAGATGCTCAAGACTCAACTCGTTTCTTGCTCAGACTTATACAATTCAAAACTATGTTTTTGAATTGTTTCGACTTCCCCATGACGTCAGCATCGCATCGCAAGCTTTCCAAGATCAAGCCGTCCCAGACTCTCCAACAACAATCACGACCACTCCACTTCTTACGCCACCCGTGTGTAGCTTCGTACCGTCCTACCATGGAGTTCAAATACCACCGCCCTTCTTGCAACCAGCTATTCCTACTTTCGTGAAAGCATCACCGTCAATATGCCAGAATTCAGCCTCTACCCTCATCTCACCTCCACTGGCCCCCCGCCATTCTATCGCGATGTCGCCTCCTCCTACCGCGAGCACTTCTTCGAGCTCGTAGACGCAGGAACCCTTCGGCCTATGGTTCTGCAGCACCACCTTGCTGGCTATGCCTTTTTGCTTATATACCTCTGCTTTCCACACAAACACCGACCCTGGTTGTATAATGCGAGATGGGCGGTTCTGGGGCTGATTACATGGTGGCAGTGGAAGACACTATGGGAGACGAGCAGCGGGAGTTTGGCGACGAACATGGTGGTCGGCGTAATATCTTCTTGGGGCTGGGCTTGGGCTTGGACTTGGTTGATTTTCATGAGGCCACAGTGGGATGCAAAGAGGGTACAGAGGAGAATGGTGCCTGGGAAACGATTGGACGAGACGGTATCTGCGAGCGAAGAAAAGTATGCGAATGGAAATCTACACAGCGTACCGCTGCGGACGAGTGGCCATGCTGGTGGCTCAAATTCCAGAGAAAGAACGCAGATCACCAGTTTGAAGGAAGAAAATGGTACAACCCCAAAGGGAGAGGCCAAAGAAGATATCTCTGAAGTCGAAGAATACTTTTGGGAATCATACCCTGACAACTTCAGGGATCGATTTTACTGGACATCAGATCTTCTTATCAACTTTCGTGGCCCAGGATGGAATTGGGCAATTCCAGGACTCCCAGCTCCTCCAGAGGCCATAAGCTCGAAGCTGGGTGGCTTTGATAAGAGATCAGCTCGTACTGGAATCTCCTTTGCTGGACTTCGACGTTTCGATACCCGTCAAGAGCTTTTCCGCGCTCAATATCCACGGTTTGTGGTTGGCTACTTTCTTCTTGACTTTCTCAAGACAATGATGATGAAAGACCCCTATTTCATTTTTGGACCGACTACCTATGCCTTACCACCCTTTCTCCAAAATCTCTCTCCTTTAGGATTATGGTGTTTTCGCGCAGTCTTGTCAGGAACTACTGTCATCATTTCTCTGGAGATGGCTTTCATGCTCGCCCCTCTGGTGATTTGCCTGTTGCTTGGTCCCAAAGTTATAGGTCTGCGAGGAGAAGCTTGGTATTACCCAACTACATGGGGCTCCTCCTTGAATATCCTAGACAAAGGTCTGAACGGCCTCTGGGGAAGCTGGTGGCATCAAACTTTCCGTGTCTCTTTCACCGCTCCAGCGAAATTTCTCATCAATAATGGGTATATTGCGAAGCGCTCAATATGGTCGAAGAGCACTCAACTTCTCTTCGCATTTGGCATTTCGGGCATACTTCATTATGCTGGCTCTATCACCCAATTGGCGAAGACCCATCATTTGCATTCCCCTATTTTCTTCATGTTACAAGCACTTGGAATCCTAATTCAAAGCACCATTTGTAGATTCTCGAATCCGTATATCAAAACCCTACCCATAGTTATCCGACGGACTGGCAATGGTCTCTTCGTTGTATTTTGGTTGTTGCTCACAGGATCATGGTTAGCAGATGATTTTGCTAGAGGTGGAGTTTGGCTGTGGGAACCCATTCCAATCAGCCCTCTTAGAGGATTAGGATTCGGACTCGAAGGCGACGGATGGTGGTGCTGGGATACCCTTGGCTATGGCTGGTATCATGGGAAGCATTGGTGGGAGAGTGGGCTAGCAATGTTTTGATTTGGAAATTTGGGCTTGTTTTAGACTGTATTATGACTGTTGACAGACCGTTTATACAAAAAACAATATTTATTTTCAGTCGCTTTCATCAAGTGATGGATTTGATGAGCCTTCATTGGGTGAAAATTGGTAGTTGATTCTGGTTCGCTCAACGTCAATCTTTTCCACAAACCCATTTTTTACTATATACAAATTTCTGCTGCTAGGCTTCCTGGAGTTCAATCATTGTTGGGAATGATATCCGTCGGTTTTAGTCACGCATTCAATGTCCTTGTGGGGATGCTCACGCCTCTCCTTAAGTCGGTGGAGTTCCACAAAGGTTTCCCATACAAAATCTACCCGTGCGGCTTCTTCTTACCCTGCCCTGCACTTGGCACACCATGGTATTCCTTTAAGATCGCTGCTTAGGCAATTATTACCAACTGCCCAAGTGGACGGAGTGATGAGGCCTGTAGCGGTGCTGGGTATTTACTCTGCTCTCAGTGGTTGCCAGCAGGAAGGGGAAATATACTAAGAAGACCCTGGCCAGCTTTTCGTCACCAGTCTTCGCCAGCTTGTTTGACTTGGTAGTAATGGCAGGGAATAATTATATTATTTTCTACGGAACGTACCGTGAACTGGTGTACCGATGCTATTTTGAGGCTTTGGCTCAAGTGGAGGTAAGTCAATTTAGGATGTATATTTTGTATGTTTACTCTGCTTAGAGATAGTTCTTCACCTCACTCACCTCACTCCCCCTTCGTTCCGCTCACTTCCGCCATAACTTCTTCTTTTACACTATTATTCTTCTCGTCTGTTCAACTTTTTTTGACCGCCAACATGGAATTCTCACTCCCAGCCACCCTCTTTCTTGCAGCCAGTTTGGTCTCTGCCCACCCCGAGAAGCTCACCAAAGTAAACGCCAAATGAGAACTTGTTGGCCGTGGGACAGATAAATCTGCTGAGAAGATTGAGGCTCGCAAAGCAGCCATGTTAGAAAAGCGATCTGTCAGTCTGCTTAAACGCCAAATCGCCAATAGCCACACTTCTCAACGCCGCGACATCTCTGCCATCCGAGGTGAAATCGTCATCAGAAAACGGGAAAGTCTCCACTACACCACCATTCCAAACGACACCTTTGTTCTAGTACCCGATGCTGTTTGGGGCCCTTACGCCGTCAAAGAGGAAGTTTTCAGACACGACGCCAGAGAAGAGTAAGATGGTGTAGATCTATACCTGGACATCGGCGTCATCGATGTTGAGACCTGCGAGCCACTCGAGAATGCCTACCTTACTATCTGGCACTGCAACGCTACTGGTACTTACGGAGGTTTTACTGGCATAGACTCTAGCACTGCATCCCTCAAAGATGGATGGACCACGCGCTCCGACGGAACTACAGACGACGTGACGTTCCTACGTGGAATCACGAAGACCGACTCAGAAAGGATTGCTGAATTCCTGACTGTTTTCCCTGGATACTATATCACTCGCTCAACCCACATTCATCTTACAGTCCAAACCAACGTCTCATCTTCCTCTGCTGCGGATACCTCATACAGCACTGCGGGAACCAAGCATGTTGGCCAGCTCTTCTTCAACGAAACGTTTATTAGCCAAGTGTACGAACTTGATCCCTATAACGCGCATCTTAGCACACTCGACTGAACTTTGAATGAGGAGGATAGCATCTATATCACTGCCAACACGGGTGGTTACTCTGCCGAGGTCTCTGTCAGCTTGTTGGGTGACAGTATTGCTGATGGCATTGTTGGCTATATCACCGTAGGAATTAGCAACGCAGCTGCTGATATGATTACTACTGGTGGTTCTATCAACCCTATCGGCGTTGTTCCAACTGTTAGTGTTGAGAGCGCTTTCCGTGCTGCTGCGACCGATGTAGATATCGCTGCTGGTTATGGAAATTAAACGTTGTTCTCATGAAGGAGTGGTCACTGGGGGTGTTGAACCATGTTCATATATACTGTATATACTGTTTGAATTTGACCAATTGTTTAGCAAGGGCTTGGGGGGTTGGAGTCTGGTTTCTTTATGGGTAAAAAGAGTTGGAGGAGATAGAAAATATCCATATTTTTGCTCATTGTCGCCTTTTGAGATTTTCGCTGTCTTTTTCTTTTCTTTTTCGAAACCCGCTCGGAACTAAAGCGAGGCTTTGAAAATTCCTCGGGCTTCCCCTTTTCTTACCTCGTCTAGCATTTCCCAATTACTTGATTTTTTGCTTTATCACCATTGCTCAACATAGCATTGGGGGGGGGGGGGGGGGGGTTGTCCTAACTGACCTTCAAGACTGAGGGTAGGCAACGAAGATTGAAACAGTGCTCTACTGAACAATTTTGTGGAATCTGTATTTCTGAGATTTTGGTAAGCTCAACTGTGAATTAAACGAGAGCTTCCTGCTGATTGAGATTGGCGTCTTCCTTCTTTCATTGGGTGATATGTTTGAATCTGTAGCCTGGCTTAGACCCGCGTGGCGTTCATGTGGTGGCAGCGGCGCTTAGCGGAGGCGTTCTACGCGATGATTTGTTACTACCTCGGCTGTTATTGGAGGTGGCTTTTTGACATGATGTGTGTTCCGCCCGAGCAGACAACTATCTCAATGCATTGCGTGACGGAAGTTCGCCAGGCACTTGCTCAAATGAGACATTCTTAGTGGTGCAAAAGAGAGGTTGTCGGCGAAGTTCTCACACCCCTTTGACTGTGAGCCAAGGATGGACACAGGCAGCCCGCCCTCCCTAAAGGCTAATGGCAAGGCAGTTTTTCAACAAGGCTCAAGTAACCTTTTGAACAGACCTATTTGCCGTTATCTCTTCTTGTACAGTATATATATTGAAATTCTGGCATTTTAAAAATGATTCCAAGAATTGAGCTATGGCTTTGCTTTGCCTCTATCCGAAGGCGATCATACTTCTGCCATTAATATTCTGTCTTCTCGTCCCGATCGGTCAAGGTATTATTTTAATCGACTTCGAACAGTGCAGAGCAGCGGTAAAGGCTTCGTACACCAGCAATCCCTCAATCGACTACCTAAGGGACCAGCACGGAAAACCGACCAACAATATATCAATTGCATGGGGAATAAGCTACCCGGCTTGCAAAGAGTTATGCACAGTGGGTACTAGTTTTATTGACTGGAATTTCTTTTCCACTCAGTTCACGACATGGTTGTTACCATGGTTGGCCTTGACTGCACAGTTGCCCTTTCAAACGAAAAATGGGGCAACAAATCTACAGGCACTTCTTTTGGCTATCGGCTGCCCGCTCTTGATCATCTATTCATTGACTTTAACGAATCTCACCGCTAGGACGATCAATCAAAATTTTCGACAGATCAAAGACGACTTGAAGAAACTGCCGCTCGAGATCAGAGGGGGTTTGTTGGAAGTTATCGACAATTTCCGAACTATCCTCATCGAAAGTCAACACGTCCCACTCCAGGTTGTCAATGGCCCAGATAGAGAAATCAGTCAGCTATTGGTCAATCCCGATAATGCGTCCTGGTCATCGCGCGTAGCGAACGATATCTTGAAGACCAAGAGGGAATGGAATTATCCCTTGACAGCCCAACTGTCAATGGTTGTCATCGCGCAGATATTCTCAATAATTGACTATTTCACCTCCACTGACGACGCCACGACAATCAGTGTTGGCCTTGCGCTCAACACACTTTGGATATGGATGATTCCTGTCACGTTAGGTTGGGTATTCGTCGGTACCCAATCCTCGGCGGGCTCAATTGAGAAGGCTCTTTCAGATGCAATCGTACCAAAGCTTGGAACGGCTACGAATATAACTGGCAGACCAGTTGGTTTCGTCGATCGAACAAGGCACATACCATCTAGGGGACGAAACCAGGGACTACCGGAAGCAATCAGAGCATACAGAGAAGCCCACCACACGTCTCAAGGCAATGCTGGAACAGATGATGCACGAGAAAATACGGAGTATCCGAATGGAAATCACGAACTTCGGGGGCTCTTGAGAGTACAAGACGAAGAAGCGAGAAATGGTCTGGAAATGGAAGACAATTCAAGACCACAAGATTTCGTGTTTGCTGGCGACGATACAGAACCTGGACCCATTTACAACTATGCAAGAGCCTGGAGTTACATGAATATAGTGGCGCAAATTGTCGAGTCGTTCAAATGGTTAATTGTACGTCAAGAGTTGAAGGAAACAGTATCAGGAAAGGAATGGGACCCCGTCACAACAAACTATCACTCCAATCTCCAAGGAAATCCATCGCAGATGTCGAGTTACATCTCACGACCAAACACAAATAACGAGAACTTTGCCGTGCATTCAAAAGATCTTCCCGGCTTAAAATCCAACTGTTTCAAAGCGGCCCTCACGGCTATTGTTTTGTTCTGGTGTACAGCAGGTGCGGGTGTTTTTATGGCATATGCGACTCCAACGGTTGGCCTTGGTTGCAATTCCGGTGGCTATCTCCTGTATGCCATACTGGCTACATGTTCATGGCTTCTTCTCTTATCTTCAGCCTATCTATCTCACCTGCATGCCGCAAGTATCGAAACCAAGGATGGAAACAGTTTTTGGAATCTTCCTGTCGCTGCTCTAACTTGTTATTTGGGCAAGTTCATTGCCGGATTTAATGCATTGTGGCTATTTTGTGCATCCATCTTCCAATTCACAAACCTGTACAATACTTGTTGGTGCTCCACGTCGATTATAAGTTTGCGTGGCAATGCGTGGTTGGCGCTTTTGGAAAGTGATACACAAATTGCGTCGGCAAGCAAAGCACCCTGGATTGGAGGGGTGTTTTTGGCATCTGCTATGAGCGCCATAGCAGCAGCCTTCTTTTTGCGTAGCAGAGGGGATGAGATTTATGAAGGGAATAAGAAATGATGGCTATTGAGAGTTTTGAAGGAATTCAAGAATCTCATGGTTGAAGTTTATCTCCTCGTCATGGCCAGAGGTTAAGCGAAAATCGTATAATGTTTTCTTCTACAATCACATAGAACTAATAAGTACTTGAGAGAAAACTCGTAGGAGGTCTACGCTATGTAAATAAAGCTACAAAGTAAAGTAGTCGCTATAATTCGTTGGTGCACCACCCTTAACAGTACCTCCGCCCGCGAGATAAATCCTATTCCCAACGACTGCCGCATACGAGCCATGTCGAGGGAATGTCATCGGTGCCAATTCCGACCAATTATTAGTCTTTGGATTGTATGCCTCCGTCTCATTGAAGACACCTGCTGCATTCGAAACATCGCCCTCTCCTCCGAACGTATATACCACTTCATTCAATACACCCGATGCGCAGCCACCTCGTGCAGTGGGCATTGTAGCAAGATCAGTCTTCCATACAGGCTTTGGATCACATACGTTAAGCGCAAAGACTGTATTCACGACATTATCGTGTCCAAATGCGCGACCGCCGAGTACATATAATGTATCTTCAATAAGTGCAACACCGGCATGATCGCGAGGTACAGGGAGGGCAGGAAGCGTAGTCCATTTTCTCGTTGCTGTGTTATACGATGAGACGTTGCTCACTGTGTCTTCTCTGTCGGCTGCATCGAGACCTGTGAAAACTAACCCCCCAGCCAAATATCTAATATGTACAGTCAAATTTCTGGTTACAGTGGGAATGGACAATCAAACGTACATAGTATTCTCGCGCACACCAACAGCAGCACTTCCTCTGCCATCGGGCATGTTTCCGAGTGAAGTCCACTCATCTTTTACAGGATCATACACAAAACAGGCTGAAGCTGCGACCCAGGTTGCAGGATCTCCTGGCGTTAATCCTCCAAGCAAGTATATCTTTCCATTGACGACGGCGGCATTAGGATGATTATACGCAACGGGAACAGGAGCAACAGAAGTCCACTCGTTTTTGGGAGTCGAGTATGTTTGCATATACGTGACGGTGGGAAAGGGTTCGCCAGTCAAACTCACGGGAATTACCCCGCCAATCACGTAGATATTGGTCGAGTTAAGCGCTACGGTGCTAAATTCCTGGCGCTCGTAAGTGGCGATGGGTGCAATTTGTGTCCATTTGCCCAGGGAAGGAGCTCGATTTTCAATCTCTAATGTTGCAGCAGAGAAGATCCCACTCGAAAAAGCCAGAAGGCTTGCAAGGATGGGATTGGAAGAACGCATTGCGTATAATGTTCAAGGTCAAAAATAGAGAGCTCAAGAACGAAGGTGGAATTGTTTTGGATTGAGAGATTAGATGAACCAATAATACTCTTCAAAAGGAAGTACAGCGTCGACCCGTCTTATCGGTGCCTTCCAAGGATGCTATGCAGGTGCTATGCGGGGTCGTTTGTTTTAGGATTCCAATATTTACTTAGACCCTGAAAATGCAGCAACGTCAAGGTTTTGATAGGAGTGAGAGTAATGTGGCAACCGAGCCAATATCCCGCCTTTCGGGTGTTTCCCTTCAAACGTCGACGTGCGTCGGAGAGTCGGAGAGGGTTACATTTGGAGAAAATGTGCGATTAGTCCAGCCTCCTGGCAACATAGCGGTGGCCTACATGAATTATCTTGTACAAGAAAAACGTAAATCATTCTGCCTATTGAGCTGGGGGCTAAGTTACTATATACTATAAGCGAATTTGAAAGGGGGAATTTCGATAACTTTTCTGATAAATATACGGATTGCTTAGAAAAAAGAAGAAAATTTGATTACACAGTTCTGTGTTCACGACCAGGGATCTTCCCAGTTCGAATCCTCCTGCATCATATCAGAACAGATCCTGAGATTTAGTAGATGTATACAGAAGTAGCCATTATTCATTCTTAAAGCAGCATCCCTGTGACTAAAAAGGCGCAAGTGGTTGCTTGGTATTCACTTGGAAAATCAACGAACTAGCCTTCGCACGTATTCGTTGTCTTATTTCAAGGCAAATCATTTCTTTTTAGATATCAAGATGTGACGATATCCATGTCCAGTATGCACTCTTAACAATTTCGCCCCCTTAAGAATTCTCCAGCCACTTTCCTTGCGAGGTGATTAGAACGAAGTGAAGCTATCGGGATTTACATGTTTCTGAGCGTGGCACTTCCTTTTCTCGTCCGATCATACCATAGAAACAAATCTGGTGAGCCAAATAGCGCACAAAAAGAGTATGGAGCCTTCTACATTGAAATCACAAATACACTTATTCGATGACTCAGTAAGTATGACGAGATATTATCATTCCAAAGAAGGATAACTTGAACAGCTCAGAAAGTATCATTAACTGTTCTACATTCTAAATTGTGGCTTAGAATACCATGGCCCAAAGAAATAGAGAAAAACACCAAAACGCCATAATAAACCCCTCAATGATATTTTCCAATTCTCATGCCCCCAAACCTCTATCGCAAAAAGTTCAACCCCTTAGTTAACCTCAATTAGCGCAGGTCCAAAAACAGTAGTCGAATTCGAAACAGACACCGCAGTCGAAAAATCCGCATCCGCATTAACAAGCGCCGCAATCGTCAACCCATTCCCAAAAGTCCCAGCATCAAATGGAAACAGCGCCTCAAAAGAAACCTTGCTCCCTTCAACCTTGACACCCGAAAGCTGTGCTTTAACAGGGACATTCTGCTGGTTGATATAAGCGAGACTCAATCCAGTCCAATCACTCTTCCATTCTGGTTTCAAGCCGCCCTCGGGAAGTTGGAAACTAAATTTGATGTTCTGAGGTTTGGGGTCCTTTGCGAGATTTCCGACATCGACGGTGAGGGGGTTGAAGATCTTTAGGGTTATATCTTTGGCGTCTGGACAGGAGTCTTTGATGACGAATGCTTGGTTGAGAGCTGAGAATGCAAAATCTCTGGTGCTTGTTGTAAGGAAGGGAAGGGAAGCAGCGACCTTGCCACCGAAGGTGCGGAAAAATCCATTCTGTTCGCCTTCTTGACCGATGACTGCGGCAACTCCGCGGGTGAGTCCTGCATCTCCGTCAATTGCTAGAGTTTGCTCGATATCTTGAAGTGTTCCGAGGACAAGATCAGTGAAAGTTGAGGCGAGCGCGATTGCATCGTTGACGTTGTCGACGGGGAAGCTGTATTTGCAAGGTTGAATTGGGTCGACTTTGAAGTTTTTGAGTGCGTTGTTTGCGTTGAAAGCGTGAACCTCTTCCTGTGCTTGGATTGCAACGAGGTTCTCGAGGAGTCTATTCTTCCTCTTCTCGTCCTTGATTTCGTATCCGGAAACGCAGTTGGTGATGTTTTGAATGAGTTGAGTGTAGAAAGCCACCTCGAAAATCTCATTGAAAGCAATGAATCTCAATGTTGTTAGAGTATTTGGCTTGACGGTTGCCGGGGGTTTACCATTAGGTATACTCCCGTGAGCTTGTGTTTGGATTGCCTTGATTTGATCTGCCGCTGGAGTTGGAAAATTGTTGCCAAGAGGATTGTTATCGAAAACGAAAGGTGCTGCTGAAACGATCGTTGAGAGGCATGAAAGCGCGACAAGGGAAGCTGTGGCAAAATTAATCATGATGATGACTTGAACTTAAAAACGACACCTATCGGATGCTTGGCTGGGTTTTCGTGCGGTGAAATGCGGGCAGATATATGTTGTCGTTTTCGTTTTCGGCTAACAAAGGAGAGATTCTTGTTTTGCACGTGGTAGAAGTGAGACTTGGGGATCGAAGAAACAAAACACCAGAGAGAAATGAAGAAAGAGATAGGAAAAGAAAATGAAAAAGAGAAAAGATAAGAAAGATACGAAGGAAATTGTAGAAGTGTGATTGAGGATGAGAGTGAAGAGAATTATTTTCGTGGACTATTCAGTTCTCTTATACCCAGCCATGCCGACTGAAGCCAGCTAATTTAATATATTCAAATATCAGCTTCGAAATTTCCTGAGAAGAGTATTCAGTTTTGTTCATCACCGAAGGCTACCGGTATGGCTGGAGAACAAGCTGCGAGAAGCTCAGAAGCTTCGCCGATGAGGTCCACGTGGTAGGCGGCCGCTCGAAGTCTTAAAATAGTCTTGGCAAGGCAAGCGGTCACTGGAAATATTCTTCTTTGGCTTCTGTTGGCTTAAGCCTTCATTCCGAAAGGTTGTGGTGGCTGGAGCACCAATCTGACAGCCGATTTCGAATAACCTTCCAGATCCGGATACCGTTCTGAATGATATAACGCTGTTGTAAGGCGTGATTTATCTTCGCCATTAGAAAGTAGGAAGTAAAACAGCCCTTGGAATATGTAGTAATTATAGGAGTATCCTTCTGACCTTTGTTCCTCAGTTAATAAGAGCCGCGAGCTTTCTTCACAGAACGCTTTTTTCATTAACTTGAGATGCGAGGAGAATCAAATGTTGTTCTCTTAAACTATCCAAGACAGTTCCAGCCCATCAAGTGCAGTGCGCAGTGGACTATTTATACCCAGGTGAAAGCCTAAATGTCAAATGTAGAAAACGAAAGGCAGTCTCCTCGAATTACAAAATATGGTATGCGAAACATTACATTCCTCTAGAAATATGCTATACTTAATTAACTGTGCACAATACTCCCACCCAGTCTTTTCTTTCGATTTCCTTTTCATGGTCTCGTTAGAAGGCAACACCCACTCTCACCAAGGCGAGGAAACCTTAGAGATAACTTGTAAGACCGGCAATCACCCACCCATGCTATTCTCATAAGGCGAAGCTCATCCCCAATTAGACAACACACGTGAGATTCTACTAAGCTCCATTCTTGTTCCCCAATATCATGCATGAAAAAGCGTTTCACATTTCCCAGCTCATCGGATCCCGGAATGCTTATTTCCCAGGAGAAATCCGGGGAGGTAAGACATAGGTGTATATTGCCTGCAAGTGACAGTAAATAGCCGCCGACATTGGACGGTGGCAAGAAATAATATGAATACATGCGTGAGACACTGATTTGTGATAATACAGCTTCAGGAATGTTTTTATTCCGTGTACGTTCACTTAGGGGGATTGTACAGGGGGCCTGATTACAGGCAAATGTAATGAGTTTTCTCATGAGATCAGTCAAGAAGAATTTCTGCCTGTGCTTGAACATAGAGGTTAGGTATCGTTATAGTAATAAACAATTCCAGCTTCCTAGTTACGTTTTTTGAGCCCCCAATTTTACTTTCAGCCCACAATTGTGATGGTTGGCTTATCCGTGGATTACTCGTAGGTTACTTTCGCAGTTCCACTTTTGTCGTGTACTGGTAGTTTACTCGTTAATAGGTAGGTAGCTTACCTACCATTTGGTCAACTTACCTACAAGTCCACTTTTCGCCCCCAAATGCGGAGAATGGTTACTCGATAGCTCACTCGATAGCTTACTCAACAGCTTACTTACTCACTAATTACTTCCAATGGTTATGAAGGCTGCCTAATAAACAATTCGTCTAGATTAGAGTTCGTAGGTGAGTAAGGCGGCGGAGCGAAGAGATTTAATATGTCAATTGGTAGGTTATCTACAAATAGCAGATTCCACAAAGTTGAATTATTGGTAGGTAACCGCACTGTGGTCACTACATGGCCAGTTTCGTCAGCGAACCTGTCTATTTCTGTTTTCGCTGCCTCGCCGGTTCGCCAGCTACCATTTCCCTCAAAACTCTCAACTAAATTCCTGCCTCCCTTCATGTTCGGATAGAGCCCAAAGTAGATGTTCAAGAGCATCCAAAAATCGAAAACTAACATTTAAAAACGGCGACATTGGATTGATTCCAAAAAAGACCCTCGAGAATGAGACATGAACATCAAACAGGATTCCGTGATAACCACTCGGCCGTATCGCATTCCTTGGAAACGCTTATTCGGATCTTTGAAATAAGTTCAGACTTGGGAGTTCTTAGTTTGTTGTGGGGTGGGGTTGAGTTGAGTTGGGAGGGAAGGAGCCCACGACCTACCACAACCTACCCACGCGGCTCTTAGAGGCTACCTAGGTATGAAGTGCAGCAAGGTCAGAAATGAGGAAGAAAGAAAGAAAGATGCCGCTTGACAACCTATATCACTCCCAATTACCTTCAATATCAAAAACTCTCCATCACTTCTCACAAGGCCTAACTCATTCCAGAAGATAATAATTGGTATTCCATTCCCTTCCCCTTACACTGTACCTCCGTACCAAAAAGAAAAATGCAAAAAACGCCCTCCCCCATTTCCCCACAAGCTCTAAACCTTCTTCGCACCATCCTTCTTCGCCTTAATAGCAGGTAACTGAAAAGTCTTACTCATACCCCCCTTCAACTTCCTCCAGCCCAAAAACTCCATTTGCGGCGTCCAAGTCAAGACCCCAAC
Source organism: Hymenoscyphus salicellus (assembly GCA_001414355.1). Lineage (NCBI taxonomy): Eukaryota > Fungi > Ascomycota > Leotiomycetes > Helotiales > Helotiaceae > Hymenoscyphus > Hymenoscyphus salicellus. Next base: position 16,837 of record LLCD01000405.1, read on the forward strand.
CCATGGTTGAACATTATAATGGACTTTTAAGACGACATCGCTGGTTTCTGCCAATTTGCCTGAGGGAGCAGTAATTTGGTATTTGGGTTTCTGGTTTTTGAGTTCGAGTTTGCCTCTGCAATTGGAAATATTAGCACAAGTCCATTGCCCATCCACAACCCTTATTCCCACATCTCTCCTCTCCCAACCCAAAAATCCCATACGAAGAAGGAAAGAAGGAGAAGAAGAAAAAAACAGCATAGACACATGCAAACATACCTCTTAGGATCAACACTCTTCCCCTTCGCACTCTTAACCAACTTCTTCATCCCCGCCGGCCCAATATTAACAAGGTGATCCGCCGACGGATTCGTAATAATCTGATCCCATATAACAGCCTCATTACTCAACTCGCTACTCGTGCTATTCGGCCACGAAGCCGAGACGTAAACGAAAACTTGCTTGGTGTTCCAGGTGAATAACGAGGAGAGGTCTGCCGACATGGTGAACCGGATGACGGCGTATTCTTCTTTTTTTGAGGAGTAGTAGTGGGGGCGGCCTTTGACTCTGTGATTCATTTGTGTTAGTACTGGGAATTGGTAGGGGTTTTGGGAGAGGGGATTGGAAGGAACTGGGGGGAAAGAGTAGAGGGAAATGGAGTAAATACACTTGAACAGTATTAACAGCAACCGTAGCCTTAGGAGCCCTTGGTGAGAATAAATCCGAAGCTGCAATCAGGGCCGCAACGACAAATGCGACAGTGGTGAAGAAGCCAAAGACATTCTGGGCGCGAACGATGGTGGAATGCATTTTGGCTTGGTAGGGCCTGGCAGATGGGTTGGCTGGGTCTTGCAGATGATACTGCTATAGCATGAGCGTAAGAGCGTCGCTCTTTTTGAAGCAAAGGGGGCCGGAGGGTGGAATGGATTTATGTGAGTGAGTGAGAGCTTGAATTCTGTCCCTACCTGGACCTTGGTGGTGGAAGGACGAGGCTGGAGTTTAACACGTCTCGGCTTCAGCCACTTTTGTGCAGCCGGGTCTCTAGTGTGGCTGAACAGCTCGTGATGGACCAATAATACGGCAGTAATAATCTTCACTCTCATTGATTCTTCATAGGTATGATTTTGGTAATTGAGTGTGTTCTTATATTTACATCTACAATACATGTACAGTAAAATAGACAGATTCTACATTTCATCATCCCCTCCATATCATTTACACACACCCATCACCTCAACTCAACCCCCAGCTTCCCCACAAGCGCCTCCCTAACCCTCTCATGAAACCCATTAACCTCCTCATTCCTCAAAGTCCTCTCAAGACTCCTATAATTAATCCTATAACACAAACTCTTCCTCCCCGTCTTCGGATGCGTAAACTGATCCGTCATCCTCACATCCTCCACCACATCGCCCCCAATATCCCTCACAATCTCCATAACATCATTCTCATGGAAATCCTGCGTATTAGCTGCACCCCCACCCCCGGCAGAAGAAGAAGTAGATTTAAGCCAGAAGGCTACATCTTTGTAGCAAGTTGGGTATTTTGAAAAAGGGATGAAAGATTTGAGGGTTTGGAGGTTCGAGGAGACGCCTTTGAATTGGTCGAGGAAGCGTGAGTCTTGCGACCAGAAGAGGCGGATATCGGGGATTTCGAAGAGGAGCATGGCGATTCGTTCTAGTCCTAGGCCGAAGGCCCAACCTAGTTGCGAGGGGACGCCGGCGTTTTCTAGGATTTCTTGCTTGACTACCCCGGATCCTAGGACTTCTAGCCAGTCTCCTTGCCAAAAGATTTCGAGTTCCCAGGAGGGACTGGTGAAGGGGAAATATGCTTCTACCCATCGAACTTTTAGTGGTTCATCCTGGTAATCTGGGTTCGCTGCTATGCGAGCTGCTTTTGCTCTTGAAAATATCTCGGCAACCACTAATTCCAATGATCTTTTCAGATGTGCAGCGATCGCTTCCGCCTCCTCGTATCTGTGTCCATGCTGTAGCGGGTTTCGTTCTGGATGTATTGGTGGATTTGGATCTTCCACAATCATATTATGCTGAGGTAAAGCTGCGACATCTGCCCAGACAGCTGCTACGATATCTCCACCAGGTACCTTCTTTCGATCCCAGACTCGCGCGCCTTCCATCTGGTGGAATACAGGGTAATGTGTTCGATCAATCGCATCTCTGCGATAGACATCTGCGCTAATTGTATACCCCTCACTCTCGTTCGCCCGGAACACATCTGCTTGATGTGCGCTGGTATGTGTCCGCAAAACCGTCTTTTCATTCACATAATATGTATCCGTCTTACTCCTCCCGGGATGATCTGGCGGAAACCCCAAAGAATCGAAATTCTGATGTGTGGTAACGACCGGAAAGAAGGAGCTATAATGGTTATAGGTAGGTGCGGGGAATTTGGATTCGATAATGGAGCGAGTTATGGAAATGGGGTGATCTTTTTGAATATGCAGTTTCCGATCAATGGCAGCGCCAATGGTAGAAGGGACATTGAACCAAGTGTCCGTAGGATATGTCTTGTTCCCAAGAGTAGCTTTCGCTGGGGCGGTACCTGTAGAAGCTCGTCAGTAGTAACCTCTCTTCCCATGGCAAATTTGACCAACCTGTAGAATTGTACCGGCAGTTTGAACACACGCGCAGATTCCGCGCGGTGACATTTGCCAGGCCTGTG
>LLCD01000406.1:0-19495 GCA_001414355.1 Hymenoscyphus salicellus
AGTGAGGTATGAGGTGATTCGGAACCGGAATTGCATGGTTTCCTTGCGCTTTCTGGGAATTTTATACAGGTTCTTGAGGTATGGAAGCGGGAAAGTCTATACCTGGTGTGTTGGGCATGAGGTCTTACCTTCCCGCTTACCTTTTGAACCTACCACCATCCCTTTCATGTCGCCAAGTCTGTACACGTCGCCGATGTTCACTGAGAATATTGGAATATATATCTTGGTATCGAAAATTATACCGTTGCTGACAGTAACTACCTTTTAGGGACAGAAAAGGTCTAGGGAGTGACGAGTAGGTATCATATGTGTATGAATGAGAAGCGAGTGGAAGCCAGCAGTGAGAATTGGGAATTTGGCGTCGGGAAATTTCCGACCATTTTAATGAGTAGATTGATGGATATCAGATTGTCAGACGGGCCGTACCCGTGAATTACGGGGGCTTGATTGCGATTTGATGTCGATGGATAACCAAGTACTCGGGTATTTGAGAGGAAGGCGTCAGCTTAGTTTATTTAAGGATTTCCTCGTGGTTTTCAGCTTTCGTCGTTTCTTCATTCTTTGTGCTGGTCGCGTATGGAAGAGGTGTCAGATTTAGATTTCAGTAGAAGTCTCTAGGTACTTGGTAGAATTCCAAGGATTTTCAATCCTCCTGTCACATTATTTTTTCAGGCGAAGAGGTTAGCACCCGAAAGAACGCTAGGGAGTCTACCAGCCCTCAAGAGGTAATCAAGCGCTATATCCATGACTTCAAGGTTACTACCTATAAAGAGAGAGAGGTATTGTTTATTATCTTATATTCGGGATGGACAACAGAAAATTCCCCAGGTGGAAGTTGAGAAATTGATGCTGGACGTTTTTTGCTTAGTATTTCTAGTAATCTTTGGATTGAAAGGAAACCTGGCCAAATAAACTCAAAATTAGACTCAGAGATCGAGTAATATTTAGGACAGTGAAATCTGGGACCCCTAAAATAGGGCACATGAATAGCATTGGAACTCCAATATGATTGAAGTACATTCTTTCTATAGCGTTAGTAACGCAATGAAACTGAGTAAGCATACATATCCCAGAGGCTCATCGTGATATCTTGCGGTAAGAGTCTCGATAGATATCAGGATTTTCGTTTTTGGCTTCCCAATCTGGAGAGTATTATCTATGCACCAACGTTTGTTGACAACCAGTTTTTCAACGGCCGCATTCCTTTTATCTACATTGATGCAAGAAGATAATTTCCTATGAAGTATATATGTCAGCTTTCAAGAGCTTTCAGATGAGTAAACTAAGGAAAGGGCAATATAACTGCCTCCGAACAGGTGGACTGATATAAGGATCCTTTGGGGAGGTCTTGCGGTAATCCTCCCTAGATCTGTCAACGCGGTGATGATCAGCATAGAAGAAAGAGTTCTGGCTTGCTTGGAGAAGGCTAAGCGAGTCTTGGATTTTCTTGGTTTTCTACGTTCTCTAACATCTTTCATATATTCTTCTAAACTTTCTCCGTGCGCATCTTTCGGTGGGCTTCATCCCATATAGTATTGAATGAGATCTTTTGATGTTTTGCACCCAAAGACTTTTCCAGATCCGTCACAAACACGTGAATTTTCTTTCTTTGGTCTTGATTGGTGAGGGACATGTATTCAGTTGGGTAAATAATTGCTCGGGATAGCTGGAAAGCTCATTAGAAATACACTTATACTGAAGCCACCCAGCTGCGTGCTCATGAACTCATCGAGCCTCTTTTAGTTGACTGCCATACCACTGTTTTTTTGCATAGTCCTTACATATCTCGACGTTCCGCCCAAAAAAAGTAGGCGTATCGGATTGTCTATTGTTTCTATGTCAGTAGTAATCAAAAGAGTTTAGTTTCGCTTTACCTAAAGCTTAGAATATAACCCTTATCAGGTAGGGCTCCGTGTGTAAGTCTATAAGCAAACATCTGTTCTAATGGTCTGGCCTTCTTCCGCTTCCCGTAGCTTTTAATAATGGTGTCAGCGTGAGACTTATAGCCAAAATACAGGTCAAACTCACTATCAGAGCCAATTGCAATGTCGATCCATTCATAAGGAGCAACAGCAACACCACTGCCGCTGCTACTGTCAACCAGGGATTAGTATCCGTCTGCTGCGGGATTTCATGGAGGGTTGTCAAGACACTCGATCGGTTCCTCCGTCGCCGTAAATGCTGCTAGTTTTGTGCTCCCCACACTAAAAATCCCTTGTTTTCTAATATTTGAATAAGAGAAGCTGTTTTGCTTGCTGAGGGGTATAGCTCGTAGTATGCGCAATCGATTACGAACAGATCCATTGATGCCATTGCTCTGAAAAATTATATTTTACAGCGATTCTCTAGCCTAACAGCGGGCCGGCGGTGGAGTATAGCTTTGAGCCGGGATGGAACAGCAATAGAGAGTTGTTCTGGATTCTCATCGAAAAAAAATCAACTGTGAATATGAACTACTTGGATTAATATCACAAAGTACGGTAGATGAGTGAAAGAGTTTACCGATTTAGAGCCTGTGTAACTGGAGTAAGAAAGGTTCCTTGAGAGTTCTCGTAAAGCTTCTATATTTCGAATATTTGTAAACTTACGCAGAGGTGGGGACCTACTTCGATATCCAGGTTACAATATTCCGTGTTGCTTTTATCAATCCTGGTTGTCCCTCGATATAGAGAAATTAAATTGCCTCTGGAGCAATTATGACCCTTCTGGGACCCGAAAATATGACACCACGATGGGATTCCTGGGACAACACATCATCATGGTTCTTGTACTTGAGAATCATATTCTTAAGGCAGTCTTCCTCAACCAAAGTCCAATAGTTGCCCAGAGAATGACAGTCACGTATCGCAGTAGAGATAGTTTCTAGATAAATTATTACTACGATTGTCAGCTGTTACATAATATGCGTTGAAGGCTTTTTTGGAGCTCTCTTATAGATACTACTCTTAGAAATTAAGGATGTAAAATGTACAGGAAAGGCTCACTTTAGATGAGGGCAGTGAAATAAATCGTTGCACGTTGATAAGAAAAACCTTTATAGTGATTAGCCCCCGCACTCCGTCTTTGACCTGGTGCTCATATGTTGTGAATATTGATGTTGACTACCTAGAGCATCCAAAGTGGAAAATTTGATGTCAAGTATACCGTGCTTATCAGCTTAACTCAATACAATACCAAAATTGTATGGCAACTAAGTGAGGTGCTTTTGATAGAAGGGAGGTTACTTAGAGATAGTGTTTAATCATCCCTCTACTTCGTAACCTAATTCCTCAATTCACTATAAACTAAGGTAGGGGGGTGAGCGATCATCCCGTCATATAATTCACTCTACAGCCTCGCAAAATTTAACCTCAGTTTTATGTAAAGAAACCTGGAAATACCACAAGATTCTCCTTGTCAAAGAGTTCAAAAAGAAAACTACAGGTCAGGCGATTTTCACGCCATTCATATTGGGAGCGCATTCAATAACAGTAAATATCACTTTATCAACAAGCTTGCCTTGGTTGCGGTGGCTTTCCGACAGTCTGGATCACGGAGGATCTGAGAATTAGGTGTTGTATAGCCCTATCTATTGAAGGGCTGATGAAGACGCGATGTCAAGAGTCTGAAGCATTTATCTCGTGGTGGCCCGAGTCATCCAGGGCGTTTCGTTGAAGTGTCTTAATTCCGCTCGACATTTTTGTATAAGGTCCAAATGGGACACACTTCTGTATCTTCGGTGCTGCGCAAGGTGAAAGCCTCTCGGTGGTAAATCAAACGCAAATTGAGCATATTCAGTGAGAGTTTGCCCCTTGAGAAAGCCAAACGTGCCGTTTTCGGCACCGTGATTGATTTTGCCTTTATTTGTAAGCAGGACACTGTTCACTGGGGTATACAAGACTTCCTTTTTCGACTTGAGCAGAGAAGCAACATTTACTTGAGGCGAGCTTGTCTGATGAGCTTCTTTTTTTTACATTAGGTAACAGCAAAATCAAGTTATTCTGAATACAAATTGTGCGTTTCGGTGGCTTGATATAATTGTTCAATTGTTGTTTTATGTTATGGTAATTGCTATGGGTTGATTTATAGGCGGTGGATAGTAGGGAACATGTCCGGGTGCCTTGGATCTTGGCCTCCGGAATTAAACCAATTCTTTCCCACGTTGTACTGTACTTCCATCTATATGGATCTTGACAAGTAGAATATTGTGGGGTTCAACTAGATCCTGAGGTTAGATGGGCTATCATTGGAACACTATTGGGATTATAAAGCCAGTAGAAAGTTTCTCAAAGGGCTTGCAGTTCCATGTTGTGAGACCCTGGCCAGGCACTTGTTGTTCTGTCCCCTACTTCTAAATATCGACATTCTTTGCACTACAGGCTTTAATCATTCTACAGTTACCTAGTGGACTTCCAAACTTCTCCGGTGTCTTCTCCCGGCATCTCTATCATCATTCACTTCCACATTACCCGGTCCATAATTCAAATTCGCTAAGCATTTTTCTAACGAATTTCTGATAAACTCAGAATTCTTATTCGTAAGAGTCCACTGCGTACCTGTGCTCCATCGTCTTTTTGTCGGGCGCAAGTTGCCACGTTCAATCTTTTGTCTGCGGCTACCAGTGACAAATTTGCCAGAAGAGCTACAATAGATCTTAAATAGAAAGAGGTTCTCAAATAACCCATCCAATCTTCCATCATCTACAGTTACCCAAATTGTCCTTATAGAATCTGGTCCATGAGTCAGGAGAGTTTCAAGACTGGCAGTGCACCCTCTATTGCGCAAATTTCTACTGAGAGCTGTGTGCCCGTCAAAGTCCTTTGCGTTGAAATCAGTTCCCTCAGCCTTCAATAACATATGAACAACGTCAGGGTTGTTGTAATGCATAGCATAAAATAGCGGTGTTTGCCCTCGAACCTTTTGTTTCGCAATCTCCATCCTGTCATATGCTAATATAAGACAAAGAATGCCCTGCTTGTTGTGAGATTGTCCTTAGGCGTGCAGCAGAAGGTTTTCTTTTAGAAAACTTTTTATATTGTTCTTCGTCCAAGGGTGAGATAGTAGGTATCGCACACAAGTCGGTTGGTTTTTGATAACGGCATAAAATAATTGTGTTATCCTACTAAGATCAGGGGAATTCGGATCCACTTTGCTAGAGCGCAACAAAACTTCAAGTGCTTTTAGGTTGGAATCAATAGTCTCACAAAATACCGTTCTTCCATTGATATCTTTTGAGTTGATATCGATTGCATTGCAATCGCAGAAAAGTTGGACAATCTCGGGACTCCTATATCGCACAGCCTCAAGAAGGGGTGTTCTCCCGTTAGAACCTCATGGGTTGAGATACAATCGTGTGGAAGTTAACAAAAATTGGAGGGTCTCAGGAGAATACTGCCGTACAGCCTTAAAGGGTAATTCGTGTCCAACAACTTCCGTAACTTTTCGATCACTTCCCCCAATTTCAAACATTTTACGAATAACCTCGAAACTTGCCAATCTCAGAGCGTAAAATAAGGTTGTGCATCCACGATTATCTTTCGTATTGAAATCTAACCCGGGTACTTCCAACAGCAACTCAATTAAACGGGTTTGGGGTTTGAATCGTTTGATTGAGTTTACTGCTTTGTGTAATGCCGTCTCACCCTTTCGATCTGGATTGTGGATGTCGACTCTCGGATCCTCTAGAATACGTGCAAAGAGATTTGGCTCGATTCTAGAGAGTACTGATTGGTGCAAAATTGATGACCCGGCTCTAGAAATATTATTGACGTGCAGTTCATGTCTATCCAGAAGCGCACCTAGAAGTAAAGCCAAGTCTGACTGGATTGCATACAATAATGGCGTATCTTCATTGTTGTCAGGGGGGTTTACATTGATCCCCGGCATCGATAGTAGCATATTCAAAGACGCTATATCTTATCGGGATTTTTTGAATGTCGCGAATTTCTAGCCGCTAACATCAGTGGGGTCCTGCCTGCACTATCACTGCTGTTGATCTCAATCTGTGGATGATTAAGGAGCACCCTTAAGACAGATTCATGAAAAAATTCAGCAGCCCAATGAAGAGGTGTCTTTCCAAAACTGCCTCTTACAAGCACATCTGCTGTCCTTGCCATTTCATGAGTTTGCAATTTGGGGGTATTTGTAGGAATTTGAAGTTTCAAATATCTTCTCAAGGTATCTGGCATGCCCAAGAATCGACGCCAAGTGAGTTTCCTGGAGAACGATGTCATTTACATTACTGAGACCAGGTGCATCATACATAAAGCTTGGGTTTGGCGCATCGCTCCGTAGCAGGTATATGGGAAACCAAACTCGATATGCTGGTGAACCGGGATAACAAAACCGCTTGGCCCAGAAGATTTCATTATCAACCCGCTCTGTCTGGAAATAATGTGATGGCCAATGAAGAGCTGAATATTACAGCAGGTCAAAAGATGCAAACAGTTTGATGAAATCTTGTTCATCTCGAAATGGTGTAGACATAACTACCGTGATATCGCGGAAAAAGTTCGTCGCATTTGTTCCTAGTTCAAAATTTGCAAGTCCAAGGTACCAAATTAAAATTCGAGCAAATAATGGATTTGTCTGTTGGAAAGGAAATGTGTTTTGCCAGGTGTTTGGAAGATTTCCAGATGACTGTGTGGTTTTTGAACTACTGGTGGGTGTAGATTATTGGTTCCCATCATTGTTACTTGGAGATTCCATGTCGAGGTAGTGCCTTGCTGTTTGATGAATCAGGTATACCCTGTCATCATGGACGATTACGAAAAGGCCAGCAATGCTTTTGGTTTTCTGTTCGAATAATGAAGCATCGCTTTCTCGGATATTTGTGTATTTTGCAAGAGCTCCTTGATTTTTGATCTGCTTATCAACTAACTCAAGCCTTTCGCCGATACTCAATGCTGCGTACACTTCTCACCCTGTGAGGGGCCTTTTGGCACCCAAAATAACCGCAAAGAGAATCATCACTTTCTTAATATTCGCTTTTTTGACTTTTGTAAAATCTTTGCGTAAGCCTTCACAATCGTCGGTGGTATCGCGGCAATTGGGTTGGTGAGTTCCTCTGGTTCAAACAAGGGTGTCACACGAAGTTCTTCCTATATAAGGTGCCACCATAAGTAAGTATGATGCTTCATTCCAGTCAGATGCTTAGTTATAGCTTGTTGGGAACCAGCACCAAGTTTTCGAGAAGTGCAAAAGGTTTCGACGGCGTAGGTAATAACTTTATTAATTTCCTTCCTGATCGTTGTTAACTCCTTTTCCCCCTCTACCCGAATGGAACGATCACTTCCATACAAAATATCTTGAAACGCGACTATGATCTCAGGGTAAGGTCGACTGGTGACCAGGATCTTGAGTTGCAACTTCTTGTTCTCAATCGAGTCGATTTGTCTAATCGTCCGGATAAATTCGGAGCGGTCTCTCTGTCTGCATTCATCGAGGGCATCAACAACACAGAGTATCATTCCACTACAAGAGTCCTGGGCAAATCTGAGTACTATTTTCCACAATGAAGCCAAATTTCTGGTTAACTTCTTGCCTTCGTTGGAAGATCCCTTCTGTGCGTTTTTGATGAGTTCCGGTTTCTGGGGGAACAGTTGGTGTAAAATTACTCTCAAAGCGTTGGCCGCAATTGTGGATTCCGTATCATATTCTTTAAAAAAGAAGTAGCGGACTGTCACAAGTTCCTGCCCCATTTGGAGAAAGGGGTTTTGTTCATTTTGACATGGGTGACGTCCATAGATATTCTCCGGGAGCCATCTAATACAACAAATTCTTTTCTGACGAGCTAGGATTATTAAAATTGTAACATTCTTGTTGCTGTTAGGTGAAAGCTTACTACTTCTTTCTGCATTGCAGAACTAGGAATGAAACTAGTTAACCATGGTAACTTTGACTGGATAACATTTGTCCCCCGGGTTTTGAAAAACAGCGAAGTTCATAAAATCTCTCCTTTGATAATAATGAAAATTCGTGCACTAGTTCAAATGGAGACGTTTGAAACTCCTCCAATCCCTCAATCAGTTCTTTGGTTGTGTTCTTCCCTATAAGACCGGCGGCAAGCATTTGCCAACCCGCTGCACCTGTGGCAAAAGTTCCCCTAAATGGTGTCCCTAAGAAAATAATCCCCCTCGTAAAAGAAACTAAACCTGGTGTTGTATTGGTAGAAAACTTGGAAGCCTCCACTAATGCCTATGGCGATAAAGCTCGTCAACTTGGTACAACATAAACTGAATCGAATGAACTCACTCGAGCAATAAATAATCCTCCAAAGCAGGACCGGATAAATACTATGGGTCTTTTGCCAATTCCGTTTGCCAAAAGAGAGTGAAGAAAATAGGGTCCAACACCCTTCAAGCTTCTATGCCTTATTTCGTCAAGGTAATTAGAATTATAGTTATACATCCATATCTTAGCTTCGGGAACTCGTGCAGGTAGCATGCCGTTATCTTGAAGCCAGTTGACTTCAGGGCCCTGGGTGGGCTTCCCGAAATCTTTACGCCCAATCCACGTCTTGGGGGAACAGGTTTCGAGTCCGTGAACGGCAATTATGCTATAGATATCGTAAATATGCAAGTGAAGGAAGTCTGGAAGATATTGCCGGTATTTCAATAAAGTTTTACTTACTCGCATGTTGTCTTTTTCGCTGAATCAGACTGTTGCTGGTCAATGTAAAGCCGTGGGAATTCGGGCTTCTCCTGAATAGATATTGTTGATAGGTACGGTGATATCAGTTATATCAAGACACTTAAAACATCCGTATACCCGTCGGGCCTGCGGATGGAGAAAGAGATTTTCGGTAAATAGATGCGGCAATGGATATTGCGAGATTGTGTGTATATGTATATGCCTTTTGCTCTCCTGTAGAGCAAGGCAAGGAATCCAAGTATTTTACTCTTGCCCTCCGAAGTACAGCATTGCAACAGAATTAAGCCATAGGTATTTCAAGTTAATGATATGGTAGCTTACTATTCTGCAGAGAGAAGGTTAGAGGGATTTGTATGCCGCTATCAAGTTTATATTCATAAGATGCTGACCAGACGCTGACAATGAAACGCCTCACCGGAAGGCCTGAGAGGTGGAGAGAAGAAAGAGATGATGCGCAATAAAAAACAGCTGACAACTGTCGCAAGGCTTCCCAATGTAACCCAACATGAGGCTGTGTCCACCATATTCTCAGCTAATTGAGTCCAATCGGAAGTTCTCAGAAATACCGCCACTTGACAAAAGGGCCATCGACATCTAACCCGATATCAGCGTTCTATAATGGAATGCCCCTTTCCACCCAGAGAAGAGCTCAACCGGCAATTGCAATGGAATCTTGCGGCATCAAATTGTGGAATTCTTGTCGGTTTCGATGAGGCTTTTTTCACACTCCCTGGACAGCCACGCATAAGGTTACCCTCGTCCACATTGCAAGCATACTTGTAGCGAGAACTCTTGAAGAAAGACCTTGATAGAATTGAAAGACACTTGTGGCTTGTGAGTAAAGCTTTAGTTGGTGAGAGAGCGTCTACCTAGGCAGTGCCGAGGAATACTAATAATCTCACGAAAAGGTGTCAACCCCGAGAAACAACCATATATCTTCACTGCACCACCAGGCTGTTCGAGGACGACGTATGATAGTGACCGAAACCCCAAAACTCCATCTTGCTTGGTGGCATGACCAAATATTCATTAAACCTATCCCGAAATACATGCTATCTTATGCATTCTGGCAATATCTTGCCACAGAATCCAAGGAACTTCAAAAGGTAGCAATCGGGTTCAAGCGACCTTACACTTTTCTTATTCAATACGTGTTGGACTTTGAGCTTGGCCAACAGCTGGGTTTAATTCCGAAATCTGAGAATGCCATTGAGCCAAAAAATAACATGGGACACCTTCGCAAGATTTATCTCACATTTTGAAAGGTACCAAGACCAAGAGGTTTCTCCACGGTCCTCATACGGCGAACTTCGACTTACTAGCTTGAACACTTTAAGTCGATTAACTCTCCGAAAACTTACGTACCATCATATTCCATCTCAATGGGGTGCATACCTTAATTCCATGCTTTCCCCGTTGATCGCCGTCTCTGCCTTAGTCTTCATCGTACTCAACGCAATGCAAGTTGAGCTCGCAGCACAGGATTCTCAAAATGAGAAATGGAGGGTTTTCTCTCAGGCTTCAAGAGTGGTCTCATTGGGAATGCTATTGTTTATGGCATTGTTTTGTGTGATCTTGTTGATCTGGTTTATATTTATGGCTGTCCACGAGGTTATTTTTTGCACGTAGTATTTTGGCGAGAAAACAAAAAGGGCCACTCGATCGGGGGGTTGTACATCAGTCGGGGGTTGTTTAGGTACGTATTTAACCACCTCCCCTTGCGCCATGGGCAACTCTCGTGACATTAATTGAACCTTCTTCGATAGTGAAATAAATCTCATTTTTATATTTACTTCTATTCTCTTAATGTTTCTTTCTCGATTTAAGAATAAACCAGTTTCTCGTTCGCTATAGTAATCCCATTCCAATTTCTACTTATATGAACCCACCAATGCAGTCATCCTTTTCGCTAAGAACGAGTTGCAGTACGGGGCGATAAATCTGAGCCATTCGCCCTTTTCACACTAAGCCTCACCGGCAACACTTAACAATATAATACATAAGAGAGTAGAATACTCTCGTGTTTCTCTAGGATCTATCAAACATAACATTCCCTTTGTTTCTATCAACTCCGATTTAGCAAGTAGAGATAGAGTATAGAATGAATTATCTACATTTCCGAAAAAGTAAGATTTTGCTTAAAATCTGGCACTAAACCGCGAGAACTTTTAAGAAAGATCCAACTTATAGCGCGATACACCTTTGGAAAGTCTAGGAAGATAGCTAAGTCTAAGTGTACGAAAGGATAAAAGTTCTAGTAATCATATATAGAGTTAGAGATTGTCGCAAAGTAGGTAAATCGTCGATTTTTGGAAGAGTTCGCGACTATCAATTCCTCGAGGTCCTCTGTGTAACACGTGATATCTTCTTTCTTTTACAAATTCCAGCCCCAGGAATTCAAAGAACACTTAAGATTAGTTCATGAATATTTAGCTGAGTTGGATAAATCTGGTAAGTAAGCTATCGTCATGTGACTTCAACAAGTACGCCACGAGTAAACGGTAAAGACAATTTTGAGGACAGTCTGTGTGCGCGCTAGCAAGGGAACCCAGCTAGCTTATGTATGCCAAACCTCTAGAGTGTTTACTCGTCTATATATATTAACGCGTCCTTTCCAAATAAACAAACAACAACAACAACTATCGCTATATCCATCTCGAGTACCTCTCCGCAAGTCAAGTTCCTTAGTAACTCGTCCTATCGCACCTACTAAACCTCTTATATACTTTCCTCTGACGGGAGAACAACATCCGTAGATTACCAGTAGCTTACCCGCCAGTCGTATTTAGGGGTCAGAATATTTTGTTGGATTACTCGTGGCTTACTCGTTTTTAGCCCCTAAACGTACCTTAAGAAATTACTCGTTGGCTAATAGCTCACCTCATCTTAATAGCTCACTTCGTTTTAATACTATACTTTGTTTCAATAGATTATCTTGTTTTAATAGCTCACCTTGTTTTAAGAGATTACGAGCTGTTTGCTAGCTTACTCCGTGATTTAGCAGCTTACTGCCAATCTCAACCTGGGGTGTTTGGATTACTTTTTCTTGATGGCTTACCTGCCACCTCACCTTTTTCCACCGTTTCGGCGGGTTTTACGAGTTCAGTCTCAGTCACGTGTCGTGGCGCTTTACGGCCTCGTCACGTTTCAAAAATAGATCCAGTCTAGAACCAGCGTCTCGAGGTTTCCCAACCAATATCTCCCCTCATCAATTGCCTCAACCTTGAGAAGTAACTCAAGATGCCTTCAAATTCCTCCAAACGAACGTTCGACTCCCTCTCGACGCTCAATAGCAACGAATTACCTTCGCGCCCCTCACCCAACAAAAAATCGCGCGTCGCGGACCCAAAACCTCTATGGGAAATGATCACAGGTCTTCAACCGTTAGAGATCTCCACAATCCTCTACAACATCTGCTCCGAAGACCCTTCACGCGCCGACCTCGTACGATCCGCACATACTGCTCGACTAGCTGAAGAGCGCAAACACCCTCCTGCGAAGTTCGACTCGATTTCGAAGGACTGCTGGCATACTCTCAATACGAAATACAGACACTTAAAGGGCTCAAAACAATACGATGCTATGGGTGACATTGATGCGGTTCTGAACAGAAGCATTACTTCCATTTTGAAGAAATCGGGACCGGAAACGAGGTGGGAGACGCGACGGAATGCGCTAGAGGTGTTGAGGAAGATTAGCAAGAGTATTATGCTTTGTGATGAACAGCAAATCCGACATGAGTTGATGAAGGATAATATCATGTTGACTTCGTTTGCGGAGGCTATGTTGGAGTTGGCACAAGCGATGAGTGCGCAGGAGAGGGAGAGGTATAAAGAGGAGGGATTGTATGAGAAAATGGTGGAGTTGCAAACAAAATGTGAGTGGGAGTATGATATGCCAGGACTGAGAGAGATATATGAGCTGTTTGATGGAGATCTGGCGGACGATGAGGAAGAGGAAGAGGAAGAGCTACCAGAGGTGGTTGGTGAGGAGAAAGAGGAAGAGTGCCAATTCTTGAGTGCTTCGTTCAAACCACCACAGTCATTATCATCTCCCAGCGCAGCAACCCCACCTCAAAGGACTCGTGTATTTAGCGTCATTGAACTCGACTGAACCATTATCGAAAAACAATACGTTCTCGTTAAAAGTCGGCACTCCGGCTCTACTATTGACGACGGAGTTTTGGTACTTCAATTGGTATGGGTCGCATCGCCATAGAACAATTTATTGTATCTTTAGGGGGCGCAGACTTGGGGTGCAACTCGCTACTAGCAGAGTTCGCCAGATGTACAATTATTTTATCAAGTTTGGGAGAATCGAAAGACTGAATCCTTCATTCTCCTTTGCTTTGTATAATATGGAATATGTACGGTACTCAATGATACCCCAAAATTTACGATGTTCTTTAATTGGCCCAGAACGAACTAACAACAATCCCAACACCACCTGATGAACATGATATTTCCCCTGTCACCCAAAGAAAACGCCATGTTTCATGCTTATGAGAAAATAGAACATCTCTTGAGGAAGAGCGTTGATTAGGAATGTCGGATTCTGGGAGCTGATGAAATGTGAAAACCACTGAAACTCTATTAGTCTTGGAACCACGTACACGCCAATTTTACCTTGCAATGCTTCGATCACATCAGGTCCAATGAGCCTCTTGAGTGGCTGGGGGTTAAACTCTATTAGACTGGTGCCTGCCGAGGCTGATGGGCCATCTTCATTTCTTCCTGGGAATAGTCTGGATGAGGTTCATCGATGAATGTTTGAGATGCCACTCGTATAGCCTTGGCACCAACCTTGGAACTGGACTTTATGCGAAAAGACCGGATTTATATCCGCCGTCAGTACGGAGCGGAGTTGAAGTTTAGAATTGGATGGGAACCATTCCGAAAGACTGATGGGCGATTGTGTTGAACAAGGTGTACAATACCGAGAAAACATTTATACCAAGATATGCGGATTTTCTAGCCGCTCTTCGAGATCAAACTTGTCAATGCAACGTCTGTTGTCCCTTAAGTAGTGCTCGGCTCCCTCCAGCTCCTACAAATATTTTCAGACGGTCCAAAATGACGCATAAAACAACCCGGTTGACAAATGCGGATTTAAGCTTTATATGAAGCTGTTGATGGTTGAAAATCTGTGAAGTCGAAGCTCTTTCTGGGAAAGATTCCAGGTTCGAGAAAAGGGGCACGGGTCATCCTTCCGTTGGAGACTAACCTGGTACATGTGAAGCTAGATTTGTCATGTACTCACACGTATCTCCTTTGGCAACTACTCGTGATTCTCGAGGAATCACCAAACTAATATATCATCGCTGACCGACGCTGACTGCCTAACAACCTCAAGGTTCTCACACCCCCTTCGCAACGAATAATAAACAACAGGAAATATCCGGTGCCGTGTCGGATTTTTATACTATCCGAGTCCCGTCTAAGGCCCGCAGCTGCCGGGAACACTCAACTCACTAGGCTCTGGCTAGCGAACCTCAATCACGACGTCAACTTATCTCAAAGCCCTTCCATCGCCTCAAAGTGCTGCTTTCCCTGCGCTTGTTTCGCAACGGGCACCCACTCGCATCTCAACGATTTCAACACCAAACACTTCACGAAAGGAATGACCACAATGGAGTCGGTGACGTCTTCAGCAGGCCCTCCAGGTAGCTTACCTCACGCATACAGTCCACCGACCCCGGAGAAAAGAGCTCGACTGTCCTGTGTCAATTGCCGCAAGCGAAAGGTGGCTTTCATCCTGTTCCTGATTCCCACTCATTCTATCCGGGTATCTATCCGGTCTTTTGACTAACCAATCATTTTGATAGGTGAAATGCGATCGAAGAGAACCCTTCTGTACAGCCTGTGAGAAACATCAAGAGCAATGTGTCTACCCTCTAGAGAGAAAGCGGGTTGTCCGCCGTTCGTGAGTTTATACAGGCTATCTCTTGTGCTTGGACCAAACTAATTCAAAGCAGGGCATATAAAGATATGGCTCAGATAGGTGCTCTTGAAGTCCCGATCTCGCACACACTAATCCGTAACACAGGCTGGCAAAAATGGAACGCCTCATCTCGGATTTTGGTGTCACTCCAGGAAGCGAAGATGGTGCTTCTCCGGCAATTTCGGATGCCAGTTTACCTGACACTGGTATCAAAAAAGAGAAATCTTTCAAAAGAAATCACTATTTGGTATTGCCTTCTCCGGTCGAGGAAACTGATTTCGCTTGGGCAATTCCCGAAGCAGACCCTAGAACGCCAACAGAACCCACGAAGAAGATACCAATTGACGCTGAGGAAGGATTCATTGGTCTGTAGTTAGGCATTCATCATGCTTACTGTTTACTGATTAACGGTTCGCAGGGCCATGCTCTTTATTCTCGACCAAAGGCGTGAGGTGGGTCAACCAGATGGTTGGTGACGATAGTTTCAGTCAAATGTTGTCGACATTCAAGTCAACTCGAAGAGCTCGAGAACTTGAGTTCGACATAACAGTTCGACATCCTTTACCACCACCGGATCTTCTGATTGCTTGCGCCACTTGTGCGTAAAATGATTGTCCTCAAATATGAATTCAACTAATTGTGATATGAAAGCTTATTTTTCAACACTCAACCAAGATATAGCGCTGTTTCAAGAAAATTCCATCATGGACGGACTAAGAGATTACTTGGCAGGCAATGTTCCTCGTGGCAATGGGGTATGAATATTTCACCCTCGACCCCTGATTGACTTCGTGCCTACTGTTTCCCTCACGCTTCCATTTACTCAGTATTGAAGCTGACCATTCTCTCATATAGTGGTATGCTGCCATAAATATTATTGTTGCACATGCACTTCGCAATGAGCCTGCTTTAGCAGGAAGGGTGCCGAACACCGATTGTGACAAATATGTCTATAACGTGTAAATCTCATGGTTAACGAAGGTTTGAGACCAAGTGAGCTAATAAGCTACAGATTGGGTTTAATACCATCGATCATTTTGACCCCAATAAATGAGCTAAGTGTTGGAGCTCTGCTATCTACAGTAAGAACACCTCACCGTTGCTGAGGTAGGTAAAAGCTAATGATCAAGGTACTTTACTTCATGTTCAATTTCGAAAACCAATCCTCAACATCCATTCTCAGCATTGCGTTGCAACATATGAGCATGGCTCGTTATGGTGCTAACGTCAAACCCCATGGTGTATCCGAGGCCGATTTTCAATGTAGACGAAGAATGTTTTGGAATGGTTATGTCCTCGACATGGAACATTCGTTAAGACTAGGAAAACCGACCAGCATAAGTCCAGACGTGCATGTAGACCTGCCTGAACCATTACCCAGCGATGGAATTGGTATCCGCAATGTGGGTGGCGTTGACATCCATTTCCTGAGAGAGCACGTCTTGCTGGCAAAAATTCAAGGCAAAATGTATGACCGCCTTTATTCGGACAAATCCCAGCGCCAGACTGCCGAGCAACTATACGCCACCATCGACGAGCTAGACGACGATCTTCAGTACTGGAAAGAGAATTCTCCTGATGTTCTTAAGCCACTCACGCCATTGGATCGTTCCAATTATGAAACCTTAATATTTCTAACTGTCCTTCACTATACCTACTTTCAGTTAATAATTGCGGTACACTCTGTGGTATTTCATGGGTTTGGTGCGCATAATGCTAATGATCGAGACGAAAGAATTATTGGGAGTGTGGCGTTGTGTGTTGGTGCCGCGAGAGCTTCAATAGCTCTCCTGAATTATCACGACAATTCCCATCCATTTACTCGGTATGTACTCCTTGCTTCTAGCGGGTGAACCCTTATTAACATTATCATTTAGATACCTCGTCAATCATGTCGCATGGAGCGTTGATATTCTCTTCATGAATATTCTCCAAAACAAGTCAAGTCCCAAAGTTGTGGAAGACCTGAAGCTGTTGCAAAGAATCGTAGAGTTCTATGAATTTTACGATAAAGACTGCAATGAATCGGTAGCATACAAGATCACCAAATCTATGCACACCGTGGCTTCGAAAGCGGTCCAAATGGCTCAGAATAAAGCCACTGTCCCTTCGATTGGCGAACAACTATCAGGGCTTGAGATCAACAACTCCTCTAGGTCTTCATCGAATGCATTTCAACAGAATCCTTTCGATGCAGTCGTAGAAGCAACCAATGGATTCCATGTTAGCAACATAAACCACTCGAACGGTGTCCCGGGTGTTACTGGGGCTGACAATGGATTCAATTCGATGCCGTTTTTGGAATCGGAGTGGATGATGCCTCTTGGTTTTCAACCCGAGTACTGGCAGGATCCTTGGGCCAACGTTTTCCAGGACCCGGACGTACATGATATGTCATAGCGACGACGAATTTAACAACAGAACAAACAGAAGAAAGCTAGTATAAAAATCCTCAGGTACTTTTTGGTTTATGCCTACACAACTCGCAAGGTTCGGAGAAATCAGGCGACCATTTTCGAGGGCGAAGCAAATCGCACGGCAGCGGTTTGCTCCGGATTAATTGCCGTTACATTGTATTTTTACTTCCGCAACCCATCACAGCCCAACGATGGAATGTTGCGCATCGAAAGGAACGCCATTTGAGGAGGTTATCGAACCAGTTGTTGTTTGGTGGTGCTCGGATTTTTCCGAAGTGGTTGTGGAAAGTGGCTCCACCTTCTCACTCCATCATACGACCCCGCGCCCCACGAAGGATGACCACCTATTCCATGACCACGCAATGCGTCGAACCCGTTTTTCTCTGGAATCCTTAACCCGCAGTGTACCATTTATAAACTAGCCTTGCTACTTCTTCGATATCCTCTTCGATTATTCTCGTCACACAACAGCAATACAACTCTACTCACTGTCAACCTAAAGCCAAACCAAAAAAAAAACGAATCGCAAATACACCTCTCCCCTCAACGAATACCGAACCATCATGAGTACCACGAAACTCGCCTTCGCCGCTCTTGCAGGTGCCGGTGCGGTCCTGGCTGTCAATCAATACGCAAAACCTTCGAGGGCACATTATCTTGCCAATGGGATGAGACATCAGCTGGATGACTACAATTCGACGATTCACCCTGACCAAGAGAGCTGGTAAGCCATCCACCAAATCTCGGCGCTTTCTTTCTGTTTTAATGAAGAAAACAAATACTCATCTCTTTTGGAAATTAGGGCTACGATTATGGATCGCACGAAACTGATGGAGAATGCGAAGAAGCAGAAACCTTGGAACATGACTTACGCAGAACGGGAGGCTGCTCTTCATTCGCAGACGAAGTAGGGGTTGATTGATTCATGGACTGGCATTCTTGTACAATTTTTGTGGGAGTTTTTCATTTTTGGGAGCATGGTTTTTTCTTGCTCTCTTTTCTTTTATCTCATTGTTGGGATTACCCTATGTGGGTGAGAAGATGCTGCTGTTGTTATGGCGATGCATTTGTTTTCGGCGTTGTGAAACTGGGGCGACTACCATTATCATATTTGAAAGAGGCGTTTGGGTCGAGGGTTTCAGAGATGAGAAATAACAATTGGTAAAATATCATTCATCGATTCTTCTTCTGGACTTGTGGTTTTTTGAGCCCCGTCGTATTGGTTGGGGTAAGAAGGATAGTTGCGTTCTACTTTACTTTACTTCGTCCGTCCTTGGGTTTCGGCTACGAGGGCTCAGTTGAAGCAATCTTGCTATTGGTAGGCTTCCTCCTAATAGCTCGATTTTCGAGAAATATGGTGTTTTTGTAGGTTGGGTGTCAATAATCAAGAGGTACAGTACATGGCTATTCCTAGTTTATCCATCAATAGCACGGTTTCCAAGCAGCGTTGCTATTTCCGGGTGACCTGTGAATAGCAAATTTTTCTAAGAAGACATTTTTTAAATCCAAAAAACCAATTGACACGAGAGGCTAACGGAAGAGATCACTTGTATCTTTTCTCCCTGAAAATTAATTTTAGCATCCTAGGAACTACTTCGCCTAGTTGTTAAGACTTCTCTAAAGGAGATAGTGGATAGAGTCAACTCCCGGTCTACCGATTTTGCTATAAGGAGCCAGCAAGAAATGAATAATATGTGATGCACGAATTTGAGAGCTGGGTTTGTGAAGAGCAAAGAAATCTATTTGATCTAGCAATATCGTAATAATGTTTCCGATTCTCGTATTCAGAGGGAGATATTTGTACTTTGAAGTAATTCAGAACTTTTGCTGTGGTTTCACCTCTGTGCATCCTGCCTGTTTTGAAGGAGCCGAATGATGCGATTTTAAATGGTTCCAGTCGGCAATTCCTGGCAATTACTATGACAGTGATAAATTAAAGGAACAACCCCCTTTCGTTCATTTATTGAGACCACGTGCCGCGTATTTCCATCTGTAACATTATTCAATATATTCCCCCTGGTATATCAAAGTGCATACACATATCTCGGACTCTTATCGCCCATCTCCTTAATTTCCTCTTCCGTCTTGCCCTCCGCCTTCCAATCCTCCTTCCCCTCTCTCCTAGCCTTATTAATTCCCCGATAATATATCGTCATGACAGTAAAAATAACAGAGGACACGCTAACAGCAGCGATGCTCACCCCATATCCCTTCCGATACCCCGGAGCATCTTTCGTTGTGAAAAGGAAAGGCATAACAATCCCGGCGGTATTGCCAAGCGTGAGTTGTAAACCAGTTGCAAAAGCCCTCTTCCCATACCGAGGTTTGTTCCCTGGTAACCATGCTAGTGGGAGACCTACAGCAACGTAGAGGCCAGTTGCAATGACGAAACAGCCTGTGTAACTGACTGCCGCGTTGGCGTTTGCTATTAACATGCAGTATCCGACTACAGCTACCAAGGCGAAAGAAGCTGCATAAACGCCACGCTGTTGTTGTCGATCGCTTAT
>LLCD01000407.1:0-19487 GCA_001414355.1 Hymenoscyphus salicellus
CTGTAAGATAGGGTGGGAAGTAAAGTAAGTACGACCCAACTGGTTTGGTGCGCATTAACATCCGCCATAGATCTTATGAACAAAATAATTCGCTTCTTCAAATATGATCCTCGTAGCCCCTCGTGAACCCAATGTAATCATGATGAAAACAAGTCAGCTAGATTGAACAAAGCAGCTTGCTCACCTTAAAACGTCTCTTTGAGTATAAATCTGACTTTATAAAACTCTTTCCAGTTGATGATTTTTCGCCACTTGACCCCATGCTATTGAAACTTCACCGCCCATATTTCACAACAAGAAACTCTGACCCCAAAGGCACTTGCCAGAGTCCAAGAACAAAAAACACCTGTGAAGAATAAATTCCAAAATCATGACACTATTAATGAACCTCATGGCACTTGCCATATCTCAAATCTCAAGCTTGGTATTACCAAGAAGGCAAGAAACAAGAACATCATCCTGACAAAGCAGGAAGAACAAAGCATTACATCTATTTTTGCTCTAGCTTGCACGGATATCTATCTACTTAATTATCCAAACACGAATCAGGGATCCATCTCACACCTCACCACCTATCATCTATACCCGGCTGGCATCCCCACTCGACCGATGCCTTGGGTTCTTCATGAGGCCTTCAAGTGTGTGGGCGGTATTTTATCTCCACGCTAATGACCATTCCCGACGCAATATTTCATGGCACATTTCAGCCCTTTTCTTCTTCAATCGAGATAGCATTTCCATTTACCCATCCATAAAAGATCTCAATCAGTGAAATAATTCCTCCTCCTAACCTCTCGATAAACCCCCGCGCCAGTCCCAACAACCAAAAGCACCGCATTAAAAATAGCCATCATATAAAATGGCGCGCCAGGGGACAACGTATCAAAAAGCGTACCACCCAACTTCGTAAGCAGCAAAATCGCCGCTCCCCCAGAAAGCGAATAAACACCTGCAATCGAGCCCTTAAGGTGACTTCTTGATTTCGGTGTATTCGCATTCATAGCTGGCACAAGTGGCGCGTTCTCTGAAATCTGGGTAAAAGGATTTCGACGTAATTGAGAGGATAGATTATATCCACCTTCATCGCCCAGGACTCCGCGACCGAGAAGCCCAAGACTACAGACTATAGCTCCGATTTGGGAGATTCCAATCATAGCCACAATAAGGAAAACAGCGGGACTTCCTCCACGTCCCTCGATATTTTTTGGTTCGGGACTGACGAGTCGAGCAAAGGCGATGTATCCAATGATTCCAAAAACACTAGCTACCAATAAAGGGAGATTGAAG
Organism: Hymenoscyphus salicellus; assembly: GCA_001414355.1. Lineage (NCBI taxonomy): Eukaryota > Fungi > Ascomycota > Leotiomycetes > Helotiales > Helotiaceae > Hymenoscyphus > Hymenoscyphus salicellus. The sequence goes on from LLCD01000407.1 coordinate 1,288, forward strand.
CGACGATATCTATCGGAGAGATATCCAAAAGCGGGAGCACAGAGAAGTGCAACTAATTGGGAGACTCCTGTTAGTTCGGCTGAGAGGATATACGCTGCTCGACATTCCTTTTTGAGTTCAGGTGAGGGATCGTTGGGTGAGCCTTGACAGAATCCGTTGCGGATGAAGTAGGCGTTTATGTATAATGGTATGAAGAGGGAGATTCCGACTGAGGAGGCTCGGGCGACGAATCCTCCAAGGTAACCCAGTCCGATTTGTGCGTCTTTAAATCCCAAGACGGTTGAGTCGAGTAAAAGTCGCCAGTATGGGAGAAATGGCTCTCGAGCAACTCTCCTCTCTTGTTCGTTCTCTTGAGTGGATACAGCTTGGTAGTCCTGTGAAGGGGCTTTCCCGAGCAGTAATCGCCAACCCTTCCCCTCTTCTCCTTGTAATCCCCGCAAGCCAAAGTAGCAAAGTACCGCCACAACCAAGGCCACAGTTCCTACAACATAGAAACTGTCCGCAACAGCTTGTCCCTGAGTAACCCCATCGATGTGCGAGAACCGGGCGGGCAATGGCAGAAAAACAGCCAATGCCACCAGAGCCCCGCACCCCGTGAAGACTCCCACCAGACCAGCTAATCGAGGTGGACTCGATCCTGTCTTCCCTTCTGACTTTCTCTCTTCCCGAGTATTCCCACTAGCCGGGCGCTGCCCACTAAATGTCGCAGGCGTAATAGTAACTTCGGAATCTAACGAGTTGGAAATGCTGTGTCGCATAGGATCTCGTGAAACCGGTTCCTCGCAAACGCCTTCTTCCCCATGTACCCTCTCATTCTCATTCCCCGTCATCGAAGGTAGGATAGCCGTAACCATAGTAGCGCTACCTCCCAATTAGCAAAGCTCCCAAAACCCCGGAATCCTATACTCACGTCGCCGCACCGCCCAAACTAAAGAGCACCCTGGCCAGCAGAAGTTGGGGATACACATTCTTCGCCTGCACAAAGATAAACAGGGCCAGCCCAACAATCGTATACCCCAACACACAGACAATCCTCACCCCCAACCGATCCGAGAGTATCCCCCATAACGGACATGCGAACAGCGCAACCAGCTCATCCACGAACCCCAATGTGCCGACCAAATCCCCCACTCCATCTTTGACGCCTATTAAGTTGGTGATGACGAAGGACACGCTGCTATTCAGGAAGACGAGGAAGGAGATGGAGAAGAGGCAGACGGCGCCGAGGTAGGCGCAAGCTTGGGTTGTCGTAGTCGCAGAGGCAAAGGGGAGGTATCTGGATACGACGGACATGGTGGAGGTCTCGTGGTGGAGGTCTGCCTGGGTTGGCGGGTGTCAATTGATGTTGGTTAACATGTTTATTATTTAGTTGGTGGGACAAAAGATGTGTTTTGTTTTGGTGGTGTGCTGTGTGTGTTGATTGATGATGCTGAGAAGCTGTGCTATGCTATGTCTCCGCCCACCAAACGCGGGAGCACCGAGGCTCTCGTCCCGAGATGGAAGCTTGGGCGATCCGCTCTAGGGGCTTCTCGATGCTTCACATCGGACGATATAATGCAAGGTATTTTTTATATAAAAAGAGTTTATGATGATTTCAAAATAATCTAAGAAGTTGGTTGTGCGATATAAAAGGAGGAGAAATGAATTAAGCCTTACTTGGGCCAGTATTTAGTGAGTCTCCTTCAGCTCACTTAATACTGTTGGCTGAGGACGTTTACTAATTACTGGCCCAAGCAAGTGGATTTCTGGAGTTCAATTTTGCCATCTTCTTTAATCAATCTATACAGAAAGACGAACAGTAGACAACCAGTTAATTAAAAATACTCTCTAAAGTCTACAAAAATAATTTGTTCAAAACATACTAATAGATGTGCACTCATTATTGAGTAATGAAATTTTGTTTCCATTTATTGAAATTTAATTTGTCTAGGTACAGATGTAAAATGACCCCCAGCTTATCTACATTGACTAGCTTATGCATACCTGCTAGCTCACCCAATCTCTCATTCATCCTTACTAGCTCATCTAAACTCATTGGTTTATCTACTTAGTAAGCTGAATAGCTCATCCAACTCACTAGCTCATCTAGCTTCATCAGATTACTCGGCAAACTCGCTTCCTTTCCCAGTCAACAACCGACCTAATAGCTAACAAGAACCACAATCTATTCACAAGGCAAAAACTTCATGGCATGTGTTCAAGATAAGGTAAAGTTCAATAATATTTTCTAAAAATTTATACAACGAAGAAGATGAAAACATTTCTCTATCCCCTCCACCTCATCCATCCCCTATCAAAAATTATTTATTAGTTATCAATTCCTGATGGTTCATATCCAAGAAGTTGCCTGTTTTCAATTCAATAAACGCCCGATTTCCAATCCGAAAGCCAATTTGTATCCCAAAATCCATGGTAATGCAAGATCGCTAAAAAGGAGTGTATTTTGTGTGTCATAAATCGTGTGTATCCGAAGGTCAAATAGAGATGCTGAAATGAAATCTCTAAATCCGCAATGCTCATTTGTTTTCGTTTTCATATCATCGAGTTTAAGGTTTAAGTCGAATAACTTATCCAAAAACAACAATAGCCATAGCCCCAGCAATTGCAAAAGCCACAGGATTATTCGTCGCAACAGCAGCATTAGAGCTAACCTGCGGCGGTGCAGACGCACTGCTCGTTGGCACCACAATCGAAGTAGTATTTGGTTTCGGCGCCACACTCGAGATCAATGATGAAGAAGGTGGTGGTGGGATGAAAGTACTTGGACTTGGAGTGACGGTTGTAGGTGCAGGAGGAGCTTGCGTGGGAATGGTTGAAATGATGACTGGAGGAAGTGTGGTCACTGGTGCAGGTGCTGTGACTGTGGATTTTGTGATCACTGGGATGGAAGTGTAGAATGTGGAGCCTGAGGAGGTTGCGGTTTTCTCAGATGGGACGGTGATTACTTCGGTTACGGGGACGGAAGTTGCGAGGGTGATGGGGATTTTGACTGTGGCTTTTGTGGTTGGGGGTTCGTCTGTTTTAGTGATTGTGTAGGCTTGGGTTACGTGATAGGTTTCGTATTGGGTTGTTGCTGGAAGGAGTCAGGATTTTTCTCCCGAGAAGGAGAAATAGGAAAGGGACTTACGAATTGTGATTGTGGAGCCGGCGCTGACAGTTGTGTAGTATGTTGCGATCTCGCTGATCGTCTGGTATACTTTGGTTGTCTCGTATGCTGTGTTAAGAAGAGTTGTGTATTGGACGATCGTGGTTGGGATCTTGACAGAGATGAGGCTTGTGAGAGTCGAGATTACGGTGACTGGCTTTCCAGAGATGGTTTGTATTTCTGTCAAAAGGTTAGCACGAATTTCCTACTCTTCCTTTGCGTTATTTCTTACCTGTTACTGGACATAATGATGTCGAGGTTTGATACACAAAAGTCTCAACAGTGTTGGTGACTGGTGGAGCAGTAGCACTAAAACATGTTAGCCGATTCTCAAGTTAGTCAAAAGTGTTTCAAGACTTACGTTTCCTTGATAATAGTTGGAACTTGAGTAACAATGATACTTGTACTCGTCCAGACTTGGGTAACCGTTGAGCCGCTGACAACCTTGGTCTCACTGAGAAAGTTAGCACTGCATTCCAAGTATTTTCAAACCGGAATCGGGTTCTTACGTGACTGGACATAATGATGTCGAGGTAGTATAAACAACAGTTCCTGTCTTTTCAGTGACTGGAGGACCCGTTTGGGTGACCTCGACAGTCGTGGGAACTTTGGTAACGACGGTGGATGTGGTTGTGTATGTGTGGTAATACGTCGAGCCAGCCTGAGTCTTTGTTTCCGTCACAGGACAAACTGTTGTATAGGTTGTTTCAACGATAGTAGTGACAACCGGATAAGTGGCGAGGGCACTTGAAGCCAAAGCCAGCACAGTAAACATAGACTTCATCATTTTGGAATAATGTGAGGTGAGTAGGACTAGCGAGAGTGATGGGTAATTGAGAGATTGGCAATGAACTACCAGAGGGACGACGGTGATGTTAAATAACGATAGTGAGGAAAATAAATTTCCTTGGGGAGGCTGGTGTATAATAGATTTGAGGGGTTGGTTTGTTATGCAAGAATGAACTTGGGTGGGAAACTTGGTTTCTTATGTGAAGGCTACCACTTGGGCTTCGAGCCGTCCCATTATCCATGCAATGTAGGTACATCATCTTTGATAGGAGAAAAAAACATGCATTGCCTGGGGTACATATCACACCCATAACTTTTTGCATGGTCAAAGTTGGTGATCGTGGCCGATGTGAAGTCACTGCATCTGACGTTGTTGGCCAAAATTGAGCGAGGAGGCCCTTTTCCAGTGGCTGGTGAGGCTGGTTGATCTGGCAATTGATATGCAGGTTCTTTTGGTAGGACAGGGGACGCCACTGAGGTGCATGATGGCCTATTGGTCACTTTATCAAACACCCGAAGTTGATAATCGGTTCTACCAACCAAACAAAAGTATAGTTTTCTCTTCCCAGCATGAGAACGTGCCTGACAGCGCAAAACCCGTCATCAAATCATGGAATACGCGACCAGCAAACCACAATCCCATCAGGAGAGGAGCAGCTAGCCGACCGTTGAATTCCTAGCTCCTATGACATCGTGTCAACTCCGGAAAAGGAAAAGAAGACCCGAAGAGAAAACAGACTCTGCTCTGATCTTTCACAGCCTCGGTTCCCTCCGCTTTCAGTCGCAAAGAATGCGAGAAAAATGCTACGGCCAAGTCCTGGAGACCAATGTTGGAAAAAACAATCGAAACAAAAAACAATCACCAACCACTTATTTATTATCGTCGCAACCCGAATATTCGTAAAGGTGGTGTTGCCAACCTCCATGTGCGCTGTCAGCGAATGAAGGCCTGGGTCTTCCCCAAACTTGATTCAAAAACCCCGCCTCCGCCATGCGACCAACCCCAAGCGAGGCACCCCTGAACATGCGTCTGCAGGAGAAAATCTCCGCGATTTACTGGTGATGAGCAACTCAAAGTGCATCAAGCTTGCTGGAGAGTGTGGAGCAATAATGAGATGCAACGAATCGCACTGAGAAAAAAAGAGCACATCTCTGGGCAGTGCAAAAAAGTTGTGAGAATGTTTGTTGGTGCCGAGGCTTCAATCTTTGTAGATGACGAGGTCGGGTATGGCAAGGCCAACATTGTTAGCTATACAAAAGTCAGCATGCAGTGCGTGTTGTTTTGTGCGACGAGTGATGAAAGCAGTGAAAGCAGGGCACGGCGTAATCTCACGAAGTACACCGCTTGTCAAAGTCCAGATCTAATGACAAGACAAGCTACCCGTAGCAACCAGTTCTCGGTATGACCTCTTCCTTCCCTTACATGTGAACTGTTTGTGACTCCACTCTCCATCCCATCCTCGGAGAATTCGTTTTAGTAACACAACACCATCAATTCACAAAACTGTAATCCCCTCAACAGCTAGTCTACACGGATACGATATCGCCAACACCACAGCACACAATAAAAGCGAAAACGAAAATAGAAAATTCTCGCGCATGAAGATCAGATGCCGGGTACTTGCCGCCGATGACTTCATGGAATAATATGCGATGGCAAATATGATTCGCAAAGACGATTGCATCATAGCCTAACAGGGGTATCAGAAGCGGTAAACCATTGACCAAAATTGGTCGACTACGAGTGATAACTTCGGGAAAAATGTCTGTTTTGGAATGAATTTCGCGTTATCGCTACTCGAGTAAAGGTGGGATTTCTGTTGTTGCTGTATTTCGAATTATGAGGTTATTTTGTGATGCTGTGGTCCTCACGTCGAGATCGAGTATAGTTAGCTTGAGTAAGCGGCGAGTAACTCATGGGCAAGCCGTCAGTTGTCCTGCGAGTAAGCCATGGATTACTCGTGGGTAGCTATCGATCATCTAGGAGTAAGCCATGGGTTAGTCATAAGTCATATTTCAGTCAGGGTAAGAAGAAATTCAGTCCTCATTTTCGTCGTCTGGTTTAACGACGTTCCTTTGCAATGTTACCATCCAAAAAAACAAAAACAAAAAAAGGCCTGGATGTGGTTCCAGATCTTTCGATTCCCTCGGAGCCGGACACGAGAGGATTCCGCACTGCATCGGAAGGTACCATCGTCACATCTTGCACGATCAGTTACCAGGAACCAACATACCAAAGCGCCTCGGACTATGAGCTTGTTTGGGAAACCATCTAAGGTAGTGGAAGTTCCATTGAATTCGTCCTCTAGACTTGTAATTGAGTTGCGACCTGCTGCTCATTCAATCATCATCGTCATCCGTTCCACTATCCCACCCCTCCTCATATGCTTCAGCAATTTCACCCAAAGAATTACTAAGTGCCTCGCGCTCGTCAACCCCAATGGCTCTATTAACGATTTGCTGAAGATTTTTGATTCTCAAAGCAACCGTGGTGTCGGTTGACAATGACGTGTTTATGGCCAAAGAAGACGAAGCTTGTTGAAGGTCAGAGAAAATATCGGGAAAGCTGTCGAGGATGGGGAATGGCATTGTTACGGTCCTCCTATGATAAGATGTAGTTAGTGAAAGTTCTTTGAAAGTGGATTTTTACATTATATGAGATAGGGGTGTACTGACTGTTGAATTATCGGAAGTCCAGCCGCACGCCGTCTCGCCCGTTCGTACCCATCATATGCCCCAGTAGGATTTACCGGGTCAGCGTCTTCGCTTGTTCTTGATAGTTCTGTCTGCCCGAAGATGTGAACTTTCTTAGCTCTCCGTGGACCTCGGCGTTGCTCTTCGCCGCCAGTGGGGAAGAATTCCATATCGAGGGTCTTGGTTTCGGTTTCCCCATTTGCACGAGCATAATCCTGCTGAAATATCCTAGAGTCGGTGCTCTCGGACAGCAAAGCAGCCTCTCCGTTTTGAACACCGTTGGATGTTTGCTTCTGCTCGACACCCATTTGTAACTTTGCTATTGTTTGGTTGCCGTTGACATTCAGTGAGTTTGCAAGAAGACTCAGAGTTTCGCGGTTGCTATTCTGGAGCTTCAATCGCGAGGGCAGAGACATGCTTTCGACAGCAGTAGAAAGAAGAGCCGACACGTGCCATTCAGATTGTAGGTTGAGATTTACATATGGCGGCAGAGTGGTGGAGGGGATAGTAAGTGGAACGAAGACTGATGATTGTGGTGAAATTTCCGATATGGATCGAGCTGCGTTAGTCAACGTCATGAAACGTTTTTCCTACACAGGTCAGAGTTGTTTATAAATCAAATGTCTATAGAGTTCTTACTCGAGGGATAGCTTTGATGTTATCTTCCAACCCCCAAAACATCACAGAAGTCTTCCCATACTCGTCTCTTATTCGATCGATATATCGTGCGGCAAAGCCACCCCAAGCATCGTCAATTCCGGCCATTAATTGGATTCCTTGCATTTGATCGGCTTCTTCTGCAAAGTATCGCAAATCTCGGTCCAGCAAGTCGTGCTCCTTGTCCAAGGAGTTGAAAAGTTCCTCGCCAGCGTTCCAATTATCGAACGGAGTGAGTGAAGAATTCAGCTCATACTCATTCAGTTGAATTATTGATCTTGGATGGAAATAAACTCGGTTGAAATCAGACCAGTATCTCACTGATTGGGGAGTGAGTTGAGGTGGTGCCACCCCCTCTTCTAAGCTTCTCTGATAATCATTTTGCTGAATAGCAGCCTGTCGCTGGATAACAGCCGGTCCATTCCTAAACAGCAAGTCAACGCTGAGGATAGGCAAGTAAGCTTGGGGACACTCACCATAAACCCTCAGTGACAGCAGGTTCATCAATTTCATACAAGGCATTGATTTTCCTCAAGGAACCAAATCCACCTTTGAGATCATATATGAGAGTCCTTGGTGTAAATGTTTCTGTCCCATCAACACCGATGCCAGGTCGGAAATGAACATCGTGATCCACTTGAGATTCTTCATCTGCACCATATGTGAAATACGATTCCTGTCCTGGTATTAGCTGATACTTACCGCAAGTCATGTACGCAAATCTTTCTTCATACCTGCGTGTTCCAGAAATGGGTGGCCAGATAATTGCTCTTTTGCCCCAACTGCAAGGTGATGATCTCGTGCATTGTGAAAACTCTCAAACGGCAACTGCCACGCTAAGTAGAGCAATAAACCCTCTCTAATCTGAGTTGCAAAGAGTGCTGACAAACTTGTGCCTCTCCAGTCCCGTTGGTTCACCAGCTCGACCTCAGGGGCGTGTGCAATGCGACTTCGCTATTTTCAAGACACAAAAATTCCATGTAGGGATTTTTCTCCTTGGGCTCTCGAGCGGCACTTGTACGCGCAGGAATAGCAAGGTGTACTTGGGAGTTTTTGTAAATCTAGTGAAGGTATGGTCACGAGCAGAGTTGAGAGCATTAGAAATCTCCCTAGGGACTGACGGAGACTAGTTGATACCGGTCCGATTCAATTCCGGTCCGGTTTAAACCCGCTAACTGGCCTGGTCATCAGAGGTCTAGAATATCAAGCTCACTGCCCCGCCTTCGAGTTTCCCTTCATCGCTACTTACTGCCTCCATCTGCTGCTTTGCTATCAACTGCCTACATTGCAGCCAAACTACCTACTTCTACTAAATCTGCCCTATACTCAATCTGCCAAAGCCTCAAGATCTTCGCCATGACATTCCAGCAAGAACTGAGCTCTTGGAAATCTCCAAAATCACTAACAACCTACCCAGTACCAGAGATTGGAGAGAAAGCACCCACCTCCACGTTGCTACAAACACCATGTCCTAATGGAAAGCCAGCAGTAATCACCTTCCTGCGTCACTGTGGATGTCCATGTATGTCCTCCTCTCTCAGAGCCAGAGCTACTGCTGATTGTAGCTCCTAGTTGCCGAAAAGACCTTCCAGCAGCTTTGCAAGTTTGCAAGCAAAACCCCCGAAATCAACTTCATCGCCGTCTCCCACTCCGATCAAGAAGCAACCGATAAGTGGCTCATCTCAGTTGGTGGACAATGGGAGGTGCAGATGGTCGTAGACGTGGAGAGGGAAACATACGCTCAGTGGGGATTGGGAGTCTCTTCCGCCTGGCACGTTCTCAATCCATGGTCACTGTACTCCGTGTATCGACTTGGAAAGCAAGAGAAGATCTGGAACAAACCTACCGAGAGCGGCAACCGTTGGCAAACCTCTGGGAGCTTTGCGATTGATGAACGAGGTGTTGTGAAGTGGACTAAGGTTGCGAGTGCTGCTGATGATGTTCCGGATTTCAAGGATGCCCTCGAGACTCTTGGGGTGGGTGTTTGAAAAGCCTTCGAATTGCGAATAGCAAACACAAACTCGGTTCCATGACACAGTTGGACGAACTCCCGTGTCGGTGTCGGCTTGTTTGGAGGAATGATGTTACGGCACTTCGTGGTCTCATGCCATATCCGTAGACAAGGCACGTGTCTATATTCGACGGTCGGATTTTGGTCCCCCTATTGTGGAAGCCACCAAATATTGCTGTTGACCAACAAAACCCAATTTCCAGGTCATGACAACACCATCTTTAGGAGTCAATGATAATGTCAAGGGGTAGATGATCGGAACCGATTTGGGTGAGGTCGAGGTTGAGTGAGATCTTGGGGAACATGTTGATCCGGGTCAGCACATGTGCATACGCATGGCTACGGTATGTCAAATCAGTATTTTAGCAATGGAAATTACTCTATCAATTCTGCAGAGCCAAACTCCCCAACGAGAACATTCAAGGGACTTAGTGTTTTCGCATTGCTGTACTCTAATTGTTGTTCTCGGTCCTCTCATCACTCTTTCGTATCCAGCCCTATCCCAATCACCCCCCACCAAACCATCAAATCATCACCCAATTTTCCCTCCTGTACTTTCCCCACAGCCTCTAAATATAACCTCACCAAACTTCCCCAGCCTTCGTTTCATGTAAGTCTACGGAAACTCAAGTGTTTTCCGCATACATTCTCCCGAAATTCCATGTCTTCTCTGGGTCTGGGTGTCGCATAGCGTAGCACTCGGTAAAGGAATACGCATGTCAAGATTACTCTCCGACATCCCGACATCAGGCTTCTGGAAGCCTGGAAGTCCTTCGACATGCCTAAGTGATTCTTCGATGGTGCCCTGTACTGTCGAGCCCTGTAGAGCTTTAAAGTACATTGGAGATCACGGATCGGTGCATCGCATGCTTGTGTTGCACTTCGTCGTCGCTTGGACTCCTGGCGTTTATGTATGTTTTCATGTCGGTAGAAAGATACGAAGAGTTTTTGGAAGTTTGGGAATTAAAGAGTTAGTACATGTGTACGAGATGGTGGTGTTTATGCTGAAGGCTGGGAGGCATTGAGGGAGATTGGGGGTATGAAGGTGTTTGAAGTGTACCTTTTTAAATGCCACGACATGGTGGGAGCACATGTATGTAGATGGGGACCTAAAATGGGAGGGGCGTTGAGATGGGAAGCAGGAGGCTATTTTGAGGTTTAGGTCCTGAGGTCCTCGATTTGGAAATTTTGGTTTAGTCTGAAATGACTTTGTGATGATCCGAGAGAGGGAAAAATTATCGTGTGAGAAAAAGAATTCTTACTGTTTTCAGGTCACCTACCAATTGACAGGTTTCGGTTTCTAGGACTATTTGTAGGGCACCTACAAATAGCAAAGGTTTTCGTATCTCCTTTTTCCCCTAGAGTGAGTTGTTTGCGAATAACTATGGAGACGCGGAATAATTATCTTGTGAAAAGGTTTTCCTTGTAATAACATTGGCTTTCGATTTTTGGTGCTATTTGTGGGTAATCTACCAATTGTTGGACTTGGAATTTTAGAGCAATTGATAGGTCACCTACCAACAGCAAAGACTGTCATTTCAAAGAGGTAAAGCCTGGAGTAGTAAGTTATTATTTTCATAATAACTTTGACGCTACTTATAATTCGCTCGCAGAAGGAGACTAACAAAAATTTTCAACATCTCCTTCGCTCCTACCTCGAGCATCGAACTCATCTTCCGAGTCTCAAAACCACTTCTATCATGGTATAAAACGCAAAGCGAAGTCGCCACTATGCTATACGTTCGTGCGAAAATGAGTATCTCCATTCCGCTGTTCTACGCTTTTAATTCTTCGATAGAAAAATAATGCTCTTTGTCTGGAATGGATATTAATGGAGAAGATGGAGGGGATCACAAGAGAGAAAGGTGTTGTTGGGAGGGAATACGATGAATTTGGTGCCAAATCCATAGCGGCTTGTGGCAATTATCAGTTCCAGCTTGAGAATTTGGATCCTCCTGGGGAGGGGAAGAAGATCGGGAGTTTATATTACATGTGGGACGAAGCTGGAAAAGACCATGAAGTTGATCTTGGGAGGTTCTTCATAGGAAGACAAGTTACGAATCGGGAAGTGGCTGGGCCGAGACTAAAGTACTTCAACGCCTGTGGAGCGTGTTCCAGTTTGGAGGAGTATTTGAGGAATATCGTTCAATTCCAGTTTGCAGAGACGACCGATCCCGAGAATAGAGATCAGGAAAAGGTTGCAAAGGAGGAAAATGAAAGAGAGGATGTGGAAGAGTCCTCTTTACAGCATATTTGGTACAGCAACACCGAACTCGACAACCTCCAAGCGCTACAGAAACAGATTCTCCAGGAGGAGCTGCCAAAAATTGCACCTATCCTCTCACGATACGACAAAACAACAAAACTCCTCCATCGAGACATGAATGCGAGAAACATCCCAATCGACGAGAGCTCCGGCGAAGTTACCGCACTCCTCGACTGGGAATTCTTGGGTTAGTATCCACCTATCCTTGGCGATGGATACCCCAGAGTTCTTGTTCCTCTTGGGAGCTCACAGTTCGATAGTCATAGCAGACCTGGTGGACCTCTCGGAGAACACCAGCGTCCGGAATTGAAACTTTATGAGGCTGAAAGGAGATAGAAAGTTGAGGACATGGATGAGATGGACAGAACAGCGATGAGACTGGTGACTGAGCTTTTGAATCTGGGGGAGGATATTCCAGTGGTGAGGAGGTTGTTTGCTGAGATTTCGAGACTGGAAATAGAGCAGGGTGAATGTGAGGTTCAAGGCCGAGAAGTGTTAATAGAGAAGGCTATGCACTAATAGACTTCAGATATACTCTATTCATGAGATTTTGGTATGCATAGAACTTGATATCGGTCTATATAGTAGTTTATAATAGGTAATAAAAAGTGGTGGACCACAATTTCGTATTAAAAGGTGTGTGTGGTATTAGTTGAGTTGGTCGTAGGTGGGCTGAGCACTGGCGAAAATGCATCATCGAAACTCGTCCCCTCTAGGAAAGAATCCCACATGGCCTTCGAAAGATTAGCAATGAAAAAGAAAGGAAGAAAGAACACTTGGCTTACCCAATCAATATTCATTATATCTCCGGGATTAGGACTTTCGAAGTTTGGAAGCGGAATCTGGGTTTCCTCATGAAGTAACCCAGTAGCGACCCCACTACTTGTTAGTTCACCCGAGAAAATAGGGTCCTGCTGTAGTCCAACTTTATCTGCTATCCCTAGCATTTCTATCATATAAGACAAAACCCGGTAGACTTTGGTCGCTTCCGGTAGACTCTTTTGGGCATATTTCCAGATCTGGAATGCCTTTTTAATCGCAGCAATCTTACTTTCTTGGCCGAATTCTGCCCCAGCGTTTAGGATCTCATTCGGTTCGGGAACTTTCTTTTGTCTCAAATCTAAGCATAAAATCATTGCCGAAAGAATAAAGTCCTGGCTGGTGAAAGAAAATCGATACCAATGTCGTGTGAATTGTATTCTCTCGTCCACAGTTCCTCTGGCTTCTTGGTATAGGATCTCCTGGATCGATATCAAAGCCATGGCCGATCGAATGCACCGTCTTCGAGATGGTTCAAAACGACCATCGATTCGACCTTGAACAATGAATTTTCGATGAAGAACGCACATGCCTTGATGGAAGAGAATTTCTAATTGAACTCTTCTACCGATGAGCGATTTCGGGTCGTGGAATGATTCTTCCATTGGGCGCATTTGTAGAAATGGCTGAGTTTGTCAGTTTGCCAATAAACATAAGATGAGGATCTAACTTACGGGTATCTGAGTTTGTGCGAGTGAGAGTTCGTCATCGAGCTCAAGAACCTTTTGATAGGAATAAGGTCCAAGCGTGCAGAGAAAATCGACTATTTTACCAAGTGCGACCAAAATTCCATCCTTTGCCAGTAGAAAGGTTACAGGAGTGATGTCAGTCCCGGGTCTTGATGGAGGTAGTTCCTTCATTCCGACAGACAGTTCCCAGTCGTAAAGACTTCTGGGAAGTGCTGTGTCATAAGTATCTGTCCGCACCATTCCAGGTAGTCCGGTTCGAAATGATAAAACGTAGTCTAAGCGAAGGATAAAAAACCATATACGGCGTCTCATCTCTCCTTGAAGAATTGATATTTCAGGGTATTGCGAAGGGTCTCTGACCTAAATTAGTATATATATGGCAAGTTTTGAATTTCAACTTGCCTATGATATCCCATCTGTTGTGCCACGCGAAGGATCGTTCCATACATCAGCCATACACCGGTCCCACTATCACTTTTTCGAGCTTGTTCTGCAATTCCATAAAACAACAAAGTCTCCATAGTGTAAGGAGCACATTTCGTAATGTCCCCCAACGTTAAACATTGTACGGTTCTAAGTTTGTACAAATCGGAAAATCGTTCGGATAACCCTTCGTATTCTGGAGGCTCCTCTTCAACCAGGTGATATGAGAGCATGACCATGGCCATCACTGAGAATAGCATGCCAACCCACATGACTGATGTTTCTTCTGGGTTCGACCAGTAAGCTTCATACTCTTGCATGAATGTAGGTCGATGCAGACAATCTACCATAAGATTGTTAGCTGGTATTCACGGGTTTTGGGCTTTGTATGAATACTTGCGGAGTGTTGTCATGGGGGAGTCTTTTTCATCGAAAAATCGAAGTATCAATTTATCCAAGACTGACCTTGCTGGTATCGTTGCAAGAATTTCTTGAAATGTTGCGGGTTTGAAGCCAGAATACAGCAACGGGGCTCCACTGGCCACTGAACCTGAGAACGAAGTATGGAGATTCATGAAATCTGGACTTTCCGGATTTTCTTGAACTTGAGCCCATACATTTTTGAGTTCATTGAGCTGAGAAATTGTTAGTAGTGTTTGTGACAAGTATAATGCTTCGATCTACTTACTTCTTGAAATACGTCGCCCCAGTGAGTACTTCCCCTATACTGCGATTTTCCTTGACAAACTTTCATCACTCCTACCCCATGGCGAATTTCATCAACTAGATTGTCCTTATGGGCTCTCGGAACCATCGATCCAGTCCCGTTTTGGGGCGTAATTCCACTGATTTTGTTTGTAGCAAGTGGAGGCTCAAACCTGGAGTTCTCGATGACATTGTCTTGGGATGCTAGCCTCGTAACAAGACTCTCTAAACGATCGATTCTTTCCTGCATGCTCTCAACATGCTGGGGTCGAATCCCAGGTGTTCCGGTCGTTCGTGCTGGTCTCCGAGAGCCAGCATAGCTACATGTTTCTTTTCGTGTGACACAATTCGCACATGGTTCTTTCCGATCGCATTTCAGCCTCAAGGAACGTCAGTGACGCTGGAGAATAAATCGGGATGCATCATACTTTCGGGTTCGGCAAAACACACAAGACGGAGCTGGGCGATTGATTCTGCCCGCTTTTCGTTGCTGTTGTTTAGCAGACGAAGAAGTCGCGGAATTTAGAATTGCTGATGGGTTTGTTTCCATGGTTATTCTTGATGAGTTTGTTATGAATTTTGGTATTGATTGGTGACCGCGGGGGAGTTTGGGCCCGAGTTTTAGTTCATCAGGGAGTGGGTGGAAATAGACAGCGGTGTCGCTTACTATCGACACGGATGCTTACTAAAGAACGTGACAGCGCAGATGCTGATTTTGTTTTCTCTGATGCACCATCGATATATGATGGGATATTGATAGAACTAGTGTACTAGCTTTGTTCTACTCTTGTCTTCAACCACTGTTCTTACTGGCGATGATTATATTCATCACGTGACACGTATTCAAGTGGTTCACGAAGGGTTACTCGTTAGACTCACTTTCAATCGTAGTTTGATTTTGTTAGCATCACAAGAGACCTACTTTGGTTCTTTGAAAGGCGGACATACTTTACATAGGAAAGAATAGTTACACCCCGACGATCTCTTGAAGATTCGTCAACATAATCTGAGTCGACCGTGTTCCCAAAAGATTCCCACGCAACCAGGAAACAAAACAATCAGCGGCGCCTTCCCTTCCAAAAAGGCAATCTAGTTCTTCCATTTCTTTGATTAGTTGGAGAGGATTCATGGATAATAGGTTTCATCCACTGCTTAGGGGTCCAACTTTGCCGAATATAGTTCTCGTCCACATTAGCTGAGGATACGAAAACCTTCAGGGAGGTCGTGGCAAACAGTTTCGAAAACAACTTTAGGAATCGTGTTGCTTCGTTTCTGTCTTGCTTAGTAACATGTGCCAAAATATCAAAGTCAATGACAATGATAACTTTGGAAATGCTGCTTAGTATGCGATCCAAAATCTTCAACCAGTCCTTCAGAGTGACTGCTTCTCTGAGATGCACCGTAGTTATGGGTTTTGCGCCAAAGATGGTTTTCGGCTTCATCTGCAATGCTTGTGTTACAAACATGGGAATGATGTCAACGGTAGTGATATGCGCCTTCCAATAATTGGGAAATCTCATCGCCCAAAGTACTAGGCTTGAGGATTTCCGGATGAGTGCGACAGTGTCGAGCAAAAAATCCTTGGTTGTATTCGGGGAGCTACTTGGAATAAGTAGGAGGGATGATTGCTTTTCGGTTATCCAGCTTTGCATACTTGATACTTATGAGTCCATGAGAGCATTTCGACGGGTTCTGTTTCTATTTGTAATGAGAAGCAATACTGGAGGCTCTCTCCCGAAGAAGGCAGCTTCTGTGACCATTCTATGGAGAGAATCTGCTCCAGCTGTATTTGATGGATCATGTTGGTGTGGGTGCTGACTTCAAGTTGTATTGCGTTTTGAATGGCTTGAGTCGCTAACAAGAGATCAGCTCGAGATCGATTTATCTATTGTCAAGCGAACAGTACTTACCTTGGGCACTTCATACAAGCAGCTCGATTTGTTGCCGTTGTGATTTTACCATTGATATGAGTTCAGACATTTGTGCTCCCTGTTGCAAGATCGCAAGATGCATGTCCCTCATCTCAGCCCTGGCTGCTGTACTGGCGAGTTCTTCCACTCGTCGAGCATAGTGGTTAATTTGCATGAAATGATCTTTCCAGTTCAATGCCAATGGACTGGTGATAGATCCGATGGTATGGAGTACCGGGTGTTTCTTGTACCGTACAACCGCTTTCCCGAGAAAAGTCATAATTTGTGCGTAGAGTCTTGCTACTGCTTCTTACATCATGTTGGTAGGATATAGAATAAGGCTAAAACCGGTACATAGCAAGAAATTGGTAATTTTGGAAAATGTTTTCGCGAGTTCTTTTGTAAGCTCTTCGTGATTTATGACAGACTACCTGATTTTAGCCTCTTAATGCGAAGAATTTGGCGAGGGATCGCTTCTGAACTTACTGAAAAGAAGAGTTTCATAGCCCCCCAAGCCAGTGAAACGTATTCAGGATGATGTTGTACTATGACATCTAATATTCTGCCGTAATGAGTTACTCGTTCGGAAAAACGTACGAGCCACTTTCTCGCTTTGGGTGTGTTTCTGGACGTCTCATATCTCTTCAAAGCCTGAATCGCTTCATTTATGACGTCCTCCATTGTATGTGCACCTTGAGACCAAAGCTTCTGCTTTTCATCTTGAGCGAGCTCTGACAAGAAAACTTTTCTTGCTTCGTTAAAAGTTTTGAATGTGATTTCAGAAGGCGGATTCCTGATACGTCAGTCTAATTTCAAGAGGTCGTCGTACGAACATCCTACGTTGATGGGTTCTCTGCCAAATACCATGAACTATTATTGGTATCCTCTCCGGGGCTCATATTGATCAATTACAACTAGTAGACGGAAATTCAGTTTACAGCTAAGATGTATGCTAACAGCTTGGTGCCCAGTTCTGCTTCTCGATGAAGCAGATGTGTTTCTTGAGGAACGAAATATATCGGACCTAGAAAGAAATAGTTTAGTCTCAACCAAGTTGCTGGTTATTTAGTCCAACTTCATGAACACGAAACTAATTATTCTGGTTTTTCTTCTCATCCTGGAATACTACGAAGGGGTTCTAATACTTAAGAGTAGTCACGTCGGGATGTTCGATGACGCTTTCCGTTGTCGTATTCAAATGGCTCTCACTATCCCAAGTTAACACCTGCCTTCCGGAGAAGAATCCGGAGAATTTCTTCGATCTGCTATCAGAGAAGACGACTAGACGAGTTAAAACTTCATATAGATGAGCTTGCTGATAGAGAAATGAATAAGCGTGAGATCAGAAATGCGTTGACTAGCGCTAGACAGTGGCCTATTATAAGCGAGTTCCCTTGAAATGGAGCCATCCTGAAGAAACGTTGAGAATTAGCAAGGAATTCATGAATTACATGAAAAATATTCACGGTCATACTGACGAGGATCGATCCCGGGACTCACAACTACGGTAAGAGGGAAAATGCAATTTTCGTGGAAGGGGTTCTATATATAACTGTTTCGACGCCTTCCATTTTTCCTTTCATAGTTACATCCCACCATTTGGTTTACCACGAGTTATGATTGCAATTCCATCAACGTTGCCATAAATACATTGTGTGTCCATCATGAACCCGGCCGCAAGATCTAGAAGATTGGTAGAGAGCTGGGCATTGCTTTGCGAACACCTACTTTGTTTCGATTGTAAAAAATAGCCTAGGGCATTTAGAATCATTCACCGCTAACGTTTGGAAGAATCTGAAATCGAGCTCTCTAAGCTTCTAAACGTTCTTAGACACTGAATTTCATTGCCCAGAATATCTGAGTTGATAGAGGGGAGAGGATGTAAGGAGAGTAAAGCTCCGGACAATTCACCGCGACATTCTCATGATATGGCGAGACAACTTCCTAGATGCACGAGAGGATTTTGAGTATCACACAGGCACTTGGTACAGAGCTAATGTTGAAAAATATAATATATTTACAATGCAAGGGCATCGTGATTATCTACCAAACCTTCCAATACCCCTCTCCTCAAAACAACATCCACTTCTTT
>LLCD01000408.1:0-19461 GCA_001414355.1 Hymenoscyphus salicellus
TAAAGTGTATAAACACCCCGCTAATATATAGATATCTAATTATCTAGTAGATATCTAGAAGAGTGCAGTTATCATAATTGTGATGGTTGTGAATTATTAGTACGTCAGATTACTTACACATTCAATCTGTGTGATATGAACACGTTGTGCTTCTAGACTTTGAACAAAGTTAGAATAGACGTGGAAATAATTGGCGAATAAATTTATTTTCCTACAAAGTCCGGGCCTTGGCATCTTATTGACCAATTTGATGACTTTGTTGACTAATTCAATAACTGTTCAATGAAGTATACCAGACCCACGTCAAGAAGAAAAAGGGAGACATCACAAAAAGCACAGCAAATGTAAAAAGGCATCATTCTCAAAGAACTCTCGCCACCACTCCCAACACCAAAAATGATCTCTTGATCCTTATTTTCGGTCCCAAGTAGGACCCACAACCTCGCCATTAACAAGCGAAAATCCCAAAGTAAATTTCTTAACATCACCCCGTTTCCCCTCACTCACCCGCACCCTCCTCAAAATCTCCTTAACCTCCTCCGCTCGATGGCCCGAATTACAATTCCTCCTACGGAACTCTGGAATTTTCACGGTCATCTTGACATCCCGACTCTGATGTGTGACATGATGCCAGATCAGGAGCCTGAGCTCGGGGGGGGGGAGCTGAGGGAATAGCTGGAAGGCTTGCGCCATTTTTGCGTGTATTTAAAAATATGTATTGATTGAGAAGAAAGGGGTGTAAGGTCGTAAGTATTTATCTGGAAATAAGACCAGAAGAACGCTTCGCTTCGCCTCGCCTGCCGATGACACATCTCTATCATATTTACTCTCAGCTTCTCTACGTCTCGAGAATAACTTTGCTGTCGAACCATGAAGTAGAACATTTAAATCTCTATGAACTAGAATCATTATAACAACCAAAGTATGTATAAGAACGAGACTTCTAGTGATTATCCTGGCTGATACCCGGAGCCCCGTAAGTTGACTCCCCCTTACTCGCTTAGCTCTCGCAACCCTTCAACCTCTTGCTTTGTTGAATCTTCACCAACTATAAGGGCTACGATTCTCCGCATCAGCACTCACCCGAAGAGCAAGTGAACCTTCCTATCCTCAGCGAGTGAGAGCAGAAGACAAATTAAGATTCCGGGTATCAAAAGAGTACTACGACATGGGGTTCGATTTTAACGACGTTTTGATACGCGCTTACGTAAAAAGGCCACGCCGCCAGTATGAAGGAGCAATTATTTAGAAACTCAAACAAAACGACGCTAGAATTCGAAAATAAATCGTTATCTTTAGCAAAGGTCACCACTTCCCATGAGATCAGCTGAAACAAAATGACACCCTAGAAGCTTGGAAAACCAAAGTCGTATCAATAAAGTAAAGGGTTGTAATAAATAGAAAAGATACGTATTATTATTCAAGTAGCGAATCTCCTCCATCAATAGTAAAACGTATCCGCCCAGTTACCCAACACCCAATACTGATCAACAAAACCCGTTTCCAATAATTCAGCACTAACCAGCGAATCCTTAACCTTCACGACCATGAACTCGAACCCCAAACCCCCAGCCATTCCAAACCTGGTTCGGCTAGCCCCATATTTCTTCGTAATATGGTTTTAGCCAGTATCAAGAGGAGCTGTTATGAGTTGGCTGTTCTCGATCTGAGACGGCTGCAAAGTATAAGACATCGACTGTAGGGTTGACGTAGACATGAAGAGAAAACTTATCGTCATAGAGGTCGATGTAGATCCCAAGACCTACCTGGCGTGACTCCCGGCTAGTATGGAGAAAAAAAGGGACGGAAACAGAGTCTCTGCAATGTGAAAGTAGAATGTTGCGAGTCGAGGGAGAAGAGTCCTGGTTCTTCGTCAAAATGACTTTAAAATCGCGGCTTTGAAATGCGACGAGACGCCAAATCTCAAAAAGAAGTTCAGTTGAAGGCGAGAGAAGAGCTGAAATTGAGCCATTGTTTGAAATGAGAAGTTGATTCCGGGTGAGAAGAGTTGAATGAATGGTTCTCTTCTCGAGGTGCGAGGTGCGAGATACAAGGTGATTGTTGGTATTGTAGATTGGTTTGAGTTGAAGAAAGTAAAAATATAGATTGGGACTAGAGTAGGATATATACTCTATTGCCTAGCCAGGCCAGGCGCGAAAATAAAAGCATAAAATAGAACAGCTTAAAGCAGCATTCACTGGAACCTGCCAGGAGAAAAATAGACACAACACACCAGTAACCCAAAGAATCCCGAGGCTTTCAACTGAGTTCGATATGAAACAGCCCTCATCTCGGCTGCAAATATTAGAATACAATTCACATGGACCTCCTCGAAGTCATGAGTTCCATCTTAAACAAATTCTCGAAAGAGATGCAATAAAGTAGAAAGATTTAAAGCCCGAATTGAAGACTCATCCGTAAGGGAAAAAGAATAACAAAACACAACAGCCACCAAAATAATTCCTAGACTTTCAAGTAGAGTCCGGCATCTGGAATTCCCGGAAGGTCCAGAGCGATACTATGGATGGTTATGTTGCAGATAGTTCCAGGTCAGACCCCTTGTTTCTAGTAAATTCCATGGAAATCCAAAAACCTGATTTCAGAAAGGGAAAACTATTTATAGTGAAAGAAGTGAAGTAAGGGAGAGAAATTCTTCATTCCCTTGAGCTCTCACTTACTTTTCACTCTCTCAGCTTAGAAGAGTTCCAGGGTCCAGCGTAACCTTTTCGGGATATATCCCTTCCATTTTAAACTCGCTCTAGAATATTCCTGGCGATCAGCGAGAATTTATTTCTCAACTAATTGGCTTAGCTTGTTAGTTTATTAAATCTAACAATTGCTGATTATCCCGGCTAATTTACTGTCCAGCCTGGTCATAGGTAGCTATAGTTATCTTAACATCGCGACTTTGGTATGAAACGATTTGCCAAACTTCGAGACGAATCTCGGGTGGTAGCTATTGAAATCAATCCATTACAAGGAACTGACAGGCCGAGTTAGCTCAAAATGTAGTAGATATAGTATTATTACTAGGAAGGGCTCAAATAGCTAAGTAAGGCTATAGTTATAAATTACTTAAACCTTCTCGAAGTCTTGTGTTCTAGAATTAATAAAGTAGAATGCTATAATGTTCTTAAGGGGCAATACGTTTAACAAATAATCTCCCGGGTTTTAATATTACTATGGTCACATGCTTGTCACGTGGGTATGCCAAGACCAAGTTGGTGGGCTGCCAGGGAAGGGTTCCATGCGCATTAGTATATAAGGACTCGAGCTCTCCTACCTGTAGAAGACAAGCTTTCAACTCTCAATCAATACTTCAATAACTTTCTGCCTACTTTAACGTCCCTGTATTATGCTCTCAGAATAACGTCACAACCAGCCTTGTGTAGAACCTCCTAGTAACCCCCGGAAGTCTAACAGCTAGTTCTAAATAAAACGAGTCTAGAAGATCTTTCCTTCAATCCTCCAAGTAAGCCAACGAAGCTTACTACAACCTTAAACGTACAGGAACTAAATATTTATTCCATTTTGTAAGACCTACTAATCACTACTCCCAAGCTAAAAGATAAAGAGATTAAATGTCGATCATCGCACAGCTACGACACCCAAATAAGACCTACAATTCAGTACCCGCTCCTCTATCGGCCTACTAACTCAAAGCCTCTCGTGAAGTACTCCACATCAGCAACTTGATCCCTCCCATCTCAATTCTCCCCAGAATATTCTTAACCTCCTCCGACCCATGCCAAATCGATCCGGAGCCAGTGCCAGGGTCTCTAGGAAAGGTTCCCGGCTTCAAAATCTCATACCACACCCTGGGAACCCTAGGAGTCCTTCGTGTGGTAGTCATCGCAAACATCCCCCCTCCCTCCAAATACTCCACCATAGGACCACATGTCGCAATCGCAACCAGGCTCGGGCTATGATCCGAAACGGCCATGAGGCACAGAAAATCAACGACGGGGTTCACGTGGAAGTGGCAAGGAAAGTAGTAGCAAGATAGGTTGTCCTCGTTGAAGAGGTCGATGTAAACTCCAAGCACGATCTGCCGAGACCCTTGGGTGGCGTGCAAAAGACTGGGAATCGTATTAGAATGAGAGATGTTGATTTGGCTACCTATGTTGTGACTGCCGCCTGGATCGCTGACGGCCATCTTGAGATCCCGACCTTGATGAGCAACAAGATGCCAAACCTCGAGTCGAAGTTCGGTTGGGAGTTGGGAGAAGAGCTGAAATTGAGCCATTTTCGTATGGATGCGCGTGCGTTGTTCAAGGAAGTACAGAAAAACGGTTTCAAGACTGGGATATATAATCAAGAGGCCAAACGAGGCCAGGCGGGGCCATACTTATATTCACGTACCCTTTGGTGATGGCCCAAGTTCCATCTTCTCTCGAAAATGAAACAATGAAACCGAACAAATTTCAATCTGCCTTCAGAGGAAAAAAGGTAAGAGACACGGTGACTAAAACACAAAGACGAAGTTATACTTACAGAAGTAAACTTGGCAAAAAGAAAACATCTCAACCATGTCTTGCTGTTCTCCCGCGTGTCTCTTGATATCACTCCCCACAATGGAACAATGAAACAGAGCAGACTCCAAGCTAAAATCATCCCAGCCGTCTATGAGAGAATATCAGCAATGAGACTGAAACACAAGGACAAAACCATAAACATAGAACCAAGGTTGACAGAAGACTATCTGATGTGAAGCGACACTCGAGGACTCGATAACAACCACAACCAAAAAGTAAACTGCTCTCCCCATACAATTCCACACAGACACAAAGAAAACCAAGCTTCAACAAACTAAACACAGACAAAGGCCATACACATCAACTCCACAAAAGAAACCCCATAAAATCAAAATAGCAACAGAAACCACAAAAACGAAAATAAACCACACCCCGCCAAATCTCAGAACTTGGAAAAAAGAACCCGAACCACACAACATGACGCGTCGCACAAGTCTCTGTCCGTCTCACTCGAGAAGCAAGATCCAGTGCACCACAGTTTTGACCGCCATTCTCGGGATGGCGGTCTTGACTCGGCTTCCCACTTATTTGCACCGCTTGTTGGGATCCCGGGCCCTTGCGTTTGTCCGTTACCAGTTCTCGGGCCCGTATTTTTACTTCTGGATCCCGGAACCCGGACTGCCGAACGGAGCATGATGGGAGACGATCACCTTGTTGGGATCTAGAAGAGTCGATGAGGGGGGGATAGTTCCGGGTTTTTGTGAAAATGGTGATGTCGCCGGCCCGGGTTGAGAATTGTGAAGTTGTTGATTTACTGTGAAAGCGGGTTGTCAATGGAAACCTCGAACCAGGGAATGGAACCTGGAAGTTGGAAAACCAATCCATCCGATTGACAAAAACCCGAAATTTGATACCGAATATAGAAAATGTCCAAGTATCAATGAGCAGAAACCCTGAGCTGTCAAGTGAAAAGGTTGTCCAACAATGAAAAGACGTACCTGCACTCCTTGTCCACATAAAATAACGACAAACCTTACTGTCAACAGGTCATACAGTTAGAGCCCAGGTTTCACCACTCCACACTCTTCCTGCATATCCTGTACGAGGACGAGGTGGCTTTGGGCCACAAAGAAAATACATCTCATCGGTCGGGCATCTATCTCGAGAAATTCTCCGGTTGAGCCCAGTCCAGTTTGGGTTGGTGGGTTATGCTGTCCGCATCTAGTCAAATCTACGCACGTGATGAAATGACAACTCCCCATACGAGTGACTCTGATAACGAACCTCAATCTCTATGGATCGAGAGAACATGTTGGTGATTCGAGCCAACCTCTTGAGTTAGTTACCCCGCCGTTCTTTGCCGGTACTATGCGCTCTGCATCGAAGCAGCGGTCAGCATCGAGAAGGTTTTTTGGGTGGTAGGAAGGTACAGCGGGACGGCATGCTGTACGCTCTAAGCTCCTCATGCTCCTCATGCTCCTCATTGCTCCCCTCATCCTGCTTATCGATAGCACTCGAGTACTTTGTATACTTGGAGAAATAATAAAGGATGCAGCCATGTCGTGCACCCCACCATCGCCAGAACTTGCATTGCTTGCATTACAGAAAGCGCAGCCCAGGGGAAGCTTCCGGAATCCAGGCTCAGGTAAAGTTGGGTTGTGTGTGTCGTACAAAGATCGGTGAAGAACCGTTTTGCCAGACTATGTAACTTGCAAGTTGAACAGACCTTGTTGAACAAATCCATTCCCGTCCTACTTTGGGCTTCGATCATCATACAAAGCATTTGCTGCCACGTGGAGGAGAGTCTGGTGTCAGCTAGACCACATGTCATTGGAGTTGACGGCGTGAGATGTCGGGCCAGCGGTATCTTATCGTCTGGTCTGGTTCCCTATGAGGCAGGCCGCCAACTGGAAGGAGGGGAGGGAACATGTGAAGGGAATATAGGATGAGTCTTGAGCCTTCGCGTACCCCGAATTGCCCCTTCAAACCGTGAAGCGTGAGAGCCGTGGGGTGGTTATGATACGGTTACGAATTTGACGTTGCCTGGTTGGAATTTGGACCGTTGAGATGTTGAAGCTGGGCCATCCATGATCTGGAGTCGGCAATTGGTGAGTCTCGCTGGCATAATCGGCTCAACCGTTTTTGGCTATTTGCTATTTGATGAGCTCCATTGAATAATCTGAGAATAATTTGATCATATTATTTGAGGAGGACGGATGAAGAGGCGGTTGCAGGAGCCTGTTCCATTTTCCCCCTACCCACCTTCTACCCCCCGCCAGTCCCTGGATGGCCTGATGGGTGAAACACTGTGCGGTTGTGTCATCGGCATCGGCAAACGAAGAGACAAATCACGAGTGTTGATGGAGATGGAGATACATGGAGATACATGGAGAGAGCTGTCGCCTTCAGACCGGTGTGAGTGGAGTTGGCTGCGGATGGATGTACTCGAGTACATTTTGTGGGTGATATCCGTCGTGAAGCAGGCGAAGCAATGCAAGCAATGCAAGCAGTTGAGCGATGCGTTGTCTAGTGATATTTGACCGAGAAAGAGCTGCTTTCCTTGCTAGTAGACTTCTACCTTGCCTTGCTAGGTTGAGGTGGTAGGCAGATGGAAGAGTCAGGGAAGCCGTCAAGGTTCCTTCCTGTCGAGATCGAGGCAAGTCATGACTCCGCCCTGTACCTCCCCTGCCTGTGAGTAATTCAAGATATGAATGATAGAGGAGGCTCTTTCGTTAGATATCATAAGTTTCAGCAACCTGAAAGGTTAATGGAACCTCAGAGGGTCCAAACAATAACAATCGCTCCGTAAATAGCAACGTCTAACTTGAATCTCCCCTCGCCCGCAACGGGGGCCCGATGCCGCATCGATCGCTTATTTATTGCCCCTCTATTGATTCTCCTTTCCCCTCTTGCAACCAGCTCATCCAAACAACCTGGGCCATCCAGGCATCAATATCAAGCCGTACAACCCTCACACTTCCACTGACACTCCCCACACCGCTCACTCCATATACCACCATCAACTATCAACTACACATCCAGCATCCAAGCTCCGTATTCATAGGGCCTGCTCGTATCGTGCTCAAAACACAACACCTCCCAAACACCCCCACAACCCAACAAAGCTCGAGAGCCAGCCATCGCCTTGGAGCAGGGAGGGAGCTCTCTTCAGTAATTGCATAATTGCACCTCGACTGCACTAAGTGCAGCACATTGCAGCCAGAGGCAGGCCCAGTTTGAAGCGACTCTTCCGACTGGTCTCTTGCTCTTGACATCGCTCCTCCTTCCCCACCACTCCGAAGCAGCAATAACTGCTTCAGCTTTGCGTGCATCTGCACTTCGATGCATCGGTTTTGCACCTAAGCAATAGCACCTCTAGAACGACTCAAGCAAGAGAGACTTAATACCCCCAAATCATAGGCTTAACTGGCTCGTCTCGCGCAAAGTCGTCCACTTGGTGCGCTTGTCCAGGGCAATTTATAAGTCGATACAGTGCATCCATATCACTGCTGATGACACCCCCTGTAAACTGCCCCTCCAAGGCCTCCCGCCTGCATCCTTGACCCCCTCGTTGGCTGCTCTAGGCCGCAATCGAGACAGCCCCAACCCACAGAACCGTGGCCGCGTTTCCCATCCCAGAAGTTTTTTTTATCAATTTGCATATCTGACCACAAACCTCTCACCACCGTCACTCTCCTGCCTCTCGCCTCCCTCCTTCTTTCTCTTCACGATGACCGAAACCACCCAAGCTTCCCCCGCAACGACTGCCAACACCACCTCTACCACAAATACCACACAAGAAAATGCCTCGAGACGCGAGCCCCAGTCCACCTCCTCTGCCACCAGTGCCTCCGAACTCGCCAGTCAACAGATAAGCCTACGAGCCGCCCTTCGACAGTTTCCCGACTTCCCCATCCCCGGCATCGACTTCATCGACATCCTACCCCTCTTCTCCGACCACGCCCAGCACACAAACCTCATCCGCGCCCTCGAACTCCAAGTCCTCGCCATCAATAATGGCGTGAAGCCGGATATCATCGTTGGTCTGGACGCCAGGGGATTCCTCTTCGGTCCCAGTCTGGCCTTGCGGTTGGGTGCTGGTTTCGCGCCCGTCAGGAAGCGGGGAAAGTTGCCGGGGCCGACGGAGAAGGCGGTTTTTGATAAGGAGTACGGGGCGGATGGGTTTGAGATTCAGAAGGATGCTGTGGCTAAGGGACAGACGGTTTTGATTGTGGATGATATTATTGCTACTGGTAAGTCACTATTCACCCTCATACTCATCTTTTTCCTTTTTTTGGTATCTAACGTAATTGATAGGTGGATCCGCCGCCGCCGCCGGACAACTCGTCAAGCAACTCGGAGGAGCCCTCGTCGGATATCTCTTTATTCTCGAAATCGACTTTCTCAAGGGGAGAGAGAAGCTGGATGCCCCTGTTTATACGTTACTCAGGGAGGATTTTAAATAAGGTTATCACAACGCCTTATAAGGATTTTAATATTGGGAGGGGTGGAATGACTCTTTTTTTCTTCTCCAATCATCGGCGTTTTCCGGAGGGTCGGCATTATTCAACATTCAACTCCAACATTTTAGACAGCATTCCACCATTCCAGCATTTTCCCATCCCACCCTTTTATTCGAATCGCTTGAAATGGATATAGGCTCGGAAATGAGCGCAAGAGAGGACATTTACTACTTTGTAAATACTGAGGTTGATAATTCGGTGTCAATACGGGGGCATTCCAATCTCCATCGGCGGATTGCGTGATGGAGGGGAGGATTTGATACACAAAAGCATTTTTCGAAACTTTACTTTTTTTCTTAGAATAATTCAATACAATGGACCCCGCGAAGGGAAATTCGAATTACTTCCATCAGTCGAGTTGAGAAATCAAGATGGAGGGGTAAACTCACGTGACTAAGCACGATCTTTCATTTCATCAGGGTCGACGTTCTAGCTATGGGGTACTCGTTTTCAACAGGGATATCTTTTTAACATTTGTATATCGGAAAACCCAAGACCGTCCTCGGAAACTGTCCTTCCCTCGCCTCAACATATTGTTTTCTTCTTAATAAGGACGTGACTGCCAATCTCCTTGGATTCTGGTCCCCCTGATGTTTATCTCGCTTACGACTTTCTTTGACTTTTAGATTCTGCTCAGATTCTGGATTTCATTTCTTTGACAACCAGTTTCTGGTATGTTCAACTTTGCCATTTTCCATTTACTATTTGTTATTTGTTATTTGGTCCTTTCGTGAAGTTTCATGCGTTGCAGCATTTGGGACGCCGCATCATGAGACTGTCGCTTGTCCATGGATTCGTACAAGGCCTGAGTGAAAACAAGGTCGCGGGGTCATTCTGGGTCTATCTGCAAAATCCACATTTCGGTACTTAAGTTCTCTCACAACCGCCATCTTCATCTTTCTTGAAGTATTCCTTCCACACCCCGCTCAAGGAACCTCAAAAAACAAAATCAAGATGGCGGAAACCTTCCATCTCTTTCCTCAGCTACCCTCCGAGGTGAGTATTCTCCAACTGCCCATCCCTTCAATGCTGACTCCCATATTTCTTGTGTCGCTCCGCAGCTTCAACTCAGGATCTGGGACCTGGCGGCACAGCAAAGCCACGTCGTTGAGATAGCCATGCTTATTATCAACAAAGAGCGTAGCCTACCTATTTGGATGCAATACAAGCTTTCTTACTCCTCATCCACACCTGCCACCCCAAGCCTCTTTCATACCAACCGCGAAGCACGCCAGGTCGGTCTAGAGAGTTACCTCGACCTCTTCAATCACCAAGAATCTTCACGCCGCAACTTCGCCCTCCGCATTTACGTCCATCCCAAAGTCGACATTCTCTGCTTCTCAACCTACCTCACAGGTGCCGGCCGTGAGGCGATGTCCAACGTAAGGGAAAGTGTGATGAAGAACGGTCGTTATCGGGGAGAAGATGCGCTGTGCGTTTGGGCTGAGATCTATAGGGGACACCGGACATTGTGAGTGATTGCTTGATCTTGAGGCCGAGCGGGGCTACTATTATTGAGAAACTCGGGGGAAAGACTGAAGGAATTGATGACGGAGGTTATCGGGAGAGATGGTTTGGGGACCCTGAGGGAGATCAAAGGATTACTCTGCGGTTACTTAAGAGGAGTGCGCGTTTTTGACGAGATAAGGAGGAGGGTTTTAGCGAAAGAAGAGCTATTGTTTTTTTTTATAGCAAATGTGAATGGGAATGGGAGGCGTTGAACTTGAGGTTTAGCGTAGTGATGAGTGACAGTTTAGTGGCCCTCAACTGGACGTTGGTGAGAGTAGTACCTCCACTAGGTAGTCATGAATATATCAAAGTGAGGTTCACCAAATTGGAATGTTTTCCTGAGATGTATTCTTTATTGCTTGCCATAGAGGATTGTTTTCGGAGCCTGCTTGTATGCCTTTGAAACAGCTTAATTAGTTAGTTGGGCCGCTGCTGTGCTGCTCCATATCTTAGGATCACGACCAGCATGTAGAGAATCATAAGTAATATACGGGACTACCCTATAAAACAATTTTGCACGAACTCTGTAGGGTCGGTAGATTGAGATGTAGTATTTCATACGTAATTTGTCCTGGTAGAATGTTGAGGTGAAAGGTAGCTGCAAGCTGTTCTGCCTTCATTACTTCACAGTAAATTCTGGATCGATAGTTTGAGTATGTGCTATAGCGTGTTGATGCTTTTGCTTGCCTATCCAAGGTCGTGAATACGAGAATGAGTCACCTGTTTTATAAATTTACAACTCTACAACTATACAACCCTCTCACTCTAGTTAGAGAAGAAAGTGGCCCTTGACAACGATCTCAAAAGTGAAGAGTAGTGGCTTCTCACCTTAACTTCTGTTGTCTCAGCCACTTCTGGTGATGACGACATGTCAAGTTCCAAAAGTGAAAGATCGTCTGCATCAGTTAATCCTTAAGTATTTTGGTTGTAATACTTTAACACTTATAACTGTATCTGGTGCTTTAGTTAACTTTGATCGTCTCACACCAACTTCGCAAACTTGGCAAATCATAAACCCAAGATGGCCGAAACATTTCATCCGTTTCCTTGGCTACCCTACGACGTGCGTATTCTCTGATTCTTTTTCATTTTCATTTTCAGGCTGTTCAGGCGTCCGCAAACATCTCATCGCTTCCTAATTCCCTCAAACATACTTCAAGTACTGACTACAAGATCATCCTCAGCTTTGATGCCAGATCTGGAAATTAGCAGCAGAACAAAATCGCCTCATCAAAATAAGAATAGAAATCATCGACGAAAGCCTTCTCCCAGATGTTGATGGCAATTTCACACTATCGGCATCCAAGAGCTCTCGGGTCATTCCTCGCATCCTTCATACCAATCATGAAGCTCGCTATGTCGGCTTCAAAATCTTCATCGACTTCTACAGACAACGAGACAACTCCACCGGCAAGCACGAAGACTTTCCACTCCGTATCTACGTCAATACACAACTCGACATTCTAAGCTTTGAACTCCTCTCTATGGAACCCGACGACGCTCGCCATGTTATAATGTTTGGCCTTTATTATAATATGCTCATTAGAAGTTGGTACCGGGGAGAAAAGCTGGGGTTTATTTGCGCTGCGATTCAGGACTTATCATTAGAAGATTATAAGCAGTTGTTCGTGGTGAAAACTGTTGGGAAGAAGGGGGAGGTGGAGGTGGAGGTGGAGGTGGAGATGGAGCTTTTAGCAAGTGCTGGCCTGAATGATTCTGAGAGATTTCAGGTGGTTACGGCTGCGTTATTCTACGATCCTGAATGGGGCGAGAGAGCAGTGGCTGGGAGTCAGTTTTCATTTTTTTTCTATTTTAGAGAATGACAGTCTTTGAAATTGGAGTTAAGCGTAAAGGTGACAAATGCTCGTAATATTTTCATACATCCAGTGGCCTGCAAAAGCCATCATCAGGCTTTCTAGTCAGTTATCGCGTGCTGTGTCTCAAGAAATTCGGTTTTGGGGTCAACTCACCAGTGTGATAAAAGCCAGTTATTCACCTTGATTGAAGTGGGCATGGGTTCAGTCCAAGAGCGAGCTATTGTTTAAGGGGTGAATACAAGAGTCGTCTGTCAAGCCTATGTACACAAGAGCCTATACACTTCGCTCACGAAACGCCACAATTAATATGGCAGAAACGTTTCATCTATTTCCTCGGCTACCCACTGACTATGCAGCATTTTTCACTTTTCCCATACTAAACACCGTATTCCTAGTTAGTGGAAACATGTTTTACACTTACTTGATACCCCTGGCTTCTGATTCAAGCAACGAGACCCTGCCGAACTCTGTATCTACGTCAATCCACTCGTCGACACGTTCTTTATTTGCAACGATAACCCTCCAATGACCTCTGATTTTGCAGATTTCCGTGAAAATTTATGGCAGGATGAGAGATGTTGGTCCACTGGAAATCATATGGGTTTTGCAATAGGATGGATGGTTCAAGAAGATGGGCACGATCGATATGACTGTGATGAAAATGATTGGGAGGTCCCAGTGCGAGAAAATATTGGATTTGGGAAAGGAAAGGTTTTGGAAATGGTTGTTGGGAGATGGGGTTAAATTCAGATATTGGAGATCGCGATGTAGTAAAAACTGGAACATCTCGGGGGAATGTAGTCGGTGCAGGCTGACAATAACATGATGTAGTAATGGGGTCTTGAGGATTGATGAGAGGTTTTGGGCAACGCCACTAAGAAGATCATTTGGATGGGCGGACGGAACAAAGCGCCGTGTAGATAAGAGGTTTTGGCCAGTACACGGTTGAAACAATCAGATGCGGGAACTTTTGAACAGGAAGTCGTCATTAAGTAGAGCCCAGTCACACGAATTTCTAATATATCGACTGTAAACTCAAGTTAAAAAGAAATTGTGATAGTTATGATGAGAATCCCAACTTAGCGAGCTGCAAAACAGTACGGAAAAGCATCGGAAAGATAGACGAAAGAAAACAATACGTACTGATCTATTTTTTGAAGTATGGATGCGAGTTTGAAGGATTTATTCTTCTAGTGCGTAGCATGAGTATTGGTCCAAACAAGTTTCCGCACAGGTTCGGGTACAGGAACACTCTTTTGTAGCACAATTTTAGCTATTCCAGTTCTTGATAAATAGCTACGAGCGTCTGAACGCCTTGCGTAGAATATTAAATATGCTAGTTCCATAGAGTACTGACAGCCAAGAGCAGCAGTGAGGTCTATGCGGTGCGGAACTTCTGAAAAAGCGAATTCTAATCCATTCAAACGACTATCCACCGGGCTATTGACCTATGCGATATCAAATATGCCCCACCCCATCGCCTTTCTATCTATTATAAATTCATACACACCAGTGGTGTTATCTTGCAAATCTTTATAATAACAACTCCATCCAACATGCCAAATAAAGCACTTGCCCCAATTCCCACGCCTCCCCACCGAAATACGACCACATATGGGAATACGTCTTTAACTCAAAATTCAGAGACCACCACATCCTACCACTCTTTCACACCAGCAGCGAAGCACACAAAACCGGTCTAAAAATCTACTTCAAAGCATCCTACAAGTCCTTCAACAAACAAAGAACTTCCTATATCAACCCATACATCAACAGACTCGTCTTTTACAATCAAATCCTCCCCGGCAGCACTTTAGCACGTCTCTGCGAGATTTCATGGAAAGAGTGCTTAATACTTAGGCCCGAGGAGAAGCATGGGTTCTATGCATCAGGTTCGGCCAATGAATTGTGTTCTGGTCCTGTTACGGTGGTGAGAAAGATCGCTAGTTCGGAAGAGTTGAAGAAAATGACGGCGAAGTTGCAGACGGGGTTTTGGGGTGGTATTATGGGTGATGGATATCGGTTTCTGGTGTAACCTGTGTGGATGATGAGGCATGTATGAGGTTCTATAGTGGAGGGAACTAAATAGTCCTGCGATGCGTTCACGGGAGCTGTTATAGACAACGAACTTCTCTCTTCAAATGATGAACCCTACGATTTTTCGTGAAACCTTGAGCTACCCTTTGAGAGCTACATAACTCGTTCCCTGCTTGAGCAGCTATTGTTTACAGGTTATAGGGTAATGAATATTATTGCTCGGAGATACTTCGACGAATGAGGAAATCGCCCTTCTAATTCCGCGAGTGTCTGCAGGAGATACCAAGCTCGAGCAAGAACAGTTCTCATAACAACATAGAAGGATGCGACATGGAACCTATTTTTTGCTATCTCAAATAATACACTACTAAGGCAGAGAAAGGAGATTTCATAACTTCAGACAAATTTGAGAATAGAGGACGAATACTAATGAAACGGGATCTTACAATAATGGGATGAAGGAGTACATCATGAGACAGAGTCATTTTTGCCTCTTCTTGTTTCGCTTAGCGAGATGTGGTCCTTCAATACTTACGAACATAAGCCTTCATTCAGGATCTGGAAATACAAGTCATGATATTGTAAGGGGCAACAGCATGGCTATGATGCATCGTAAAAGAGTGCCGGAAAATGAGGACACGAAAAGTCACTACGAGAAGAGGAACCTAAAATAAATATCTGTATTGTCGATTTCTGAGCAAGTAAAATGATTCCCATGACTCAGTGTGCCCTCCCCCCCCCCCCCCCGTTTGGAAAGTAGCCGAGTACTGCCACGCACGGTGAAAATCAAATCCAACACCCATATTTTACAATACGTATCCTACAACTCGAATAAGGTATACCTAAAGTCAAGCAACGTTGCTCATCTTCAAGAATATCATTATTCCTCAAAGGGTGAAACATTTCCCCGCCCATTCCCGCAACTCCAATAATGCTTTTCTCTCCGTCACTCCCCCCTTTGTGTGATTTTCGTGGCGTTGCAATGAGTTCGATACTCAAAATCCACCTCCATCGCTACGAAGTAGGAAAGCCTGTTACCAAAGTTAGCTTACTCAAAATCGCTTATAAGGTGGGTAACTTACATCATTCCTCAAATGAACACGATCGAAGTTGTAAATAGCATTATTGATCCATCCCTTTCCACCTGGAGAAAGCACGAAGTTAGCCTACTTTCCGGCCATCACTCAAGCACCCTACTGCCAAACGAACTTACCATCTTTAACACTCGCAACGCAAGTACCACAAAGTCTCAACGGACACTGAATACACTTCTCATACGCCGAAGCAGGACAAAGCATACATCGCCTATCCTTCTCAGTCGTCTCCGCATCCCTAATAATACTCTCAAAAGCGAGATGTCGATGTTGCAAAATATTAAGCTTCTCCTCCTTGCAATCGCCACAGATCCTCGCTTTCGTAAGATCAATCTGTGTCCACGGGCACCCGCGACAAAACCTAAGGGTTCGATAGCCACTAATATCCATCCCATCAAGATTGCTAATGGTATTATGCGGCGTCGGCTTCGCGAGGTGATATTGAGCGGCAAATTGGTGAGCGGCGCGCTGTTGTACGACGACCTCTAGTGGATGAGCTTCTTGCAATCCTCTTTGCTGTAGTTTGACCTGGCATGCACCAACCTTTCGACGGAACGAATTATTCGCAACTGGGAATGTCACGCGTTCCTTAAGCTCATCGTAGAAATCCATCTCTTTTGCTCTGCACACTCTACAGTAACCTAATGAGGCTTCGGATGGGAGATGGAACCATTCGTTGGCGATGCCGTAATCACAGTCGAAGGTGCAGAAGGTGCAGTACTCGAGGGGGTTGCCGGCGTTCGGGTTACATGCTTTGATATGTCCCAGAGCTAGTTCTTGGAATGTGGGCATGGGCTTGTTGTTGAGTTGAACAGGGGGAGCAACTGGTGGTTTGGCTCTGTGTGGGATATTTTGCTGGAGGCTGTGAAGTATGCCTCTTGTAAGTCTGCTTCGACGGAGCGTCTCTTTCATATCGGCTACTTCTTCTTCCGCTTCACGTTTCTTTTCCTCGGTGGCTTCCGCGCTCTTCCCTTCCGCGCTCTTCCCTTCCGCGCTCTTCAATTCCGCGCTCTTCAAGAGGGACTTTGCAGCTGCTACATGCAATTGCAAGAGCTCGGGGACACCAGTCGAATCAAGATTAATTTTGACACCGAGTCTTCCTGCTCGCTGGTGGTTGTCCTGGCTTTCATGTACTAGTGATTTCGAAGAAGTCAGCTAAGCTTTTCGTCAAAAAAGAGAAGGGGGATGGGAAGGTTCATTAAGCTACTAACCCGATTCGTCAACCAGTTCCTGAAGTTCTCCCTCTGGCGCGGGTGGTGGTAATACTTGAACAAGCACACCTGGTGGTCCCTCCGCACGCATGACTGGAAGACGCCCTCCAAGTGGATTCATTGGATGGCGATGTGGTTGTTGTTGAGCTTGCTGTTGCGGACCTGGACTATTCCATCCCACAGGGTTCATTGGCGAAGGTTGTTGTCGTTGTTGGCCTTGTTGCTGCAGACCTTGATTATTCCATCCTGGGAGATTCATTGGTAAGCGCTGTGAAGGTTGTTGTGCCTGCTGCCGCGGACTTTGATTATTGGCTCCTTGGTTGTTTATTAGCGAAGGCTGCAGAGCCTGTCGGGCCTGCTGCTGTGGAGTGTCATGATACCATCCAGGAAAGTTCATTGGGGGCAGTTGTGGAGGTAGGATTTGGGTTGGACGTTGAGGTTGAGGTTGAGGTTGAACTACGCCTTGGCCAGGAGGCATCATTTGTCCAAAGATCTTCTGAGCAACTCTCATTTGACCAAAAAGGTGTGGTATCTGATAGATCCTAGCTCGGATCTTCTCAATTGCATCCTTAATAAGAGGATGTTCTTTCGTAAGCTTTCCCTCCTTGAACGCTCGCCCATGCGGGACATTTCGTAAGAACGAGTCCCAAGCTTCGCAAACCGCCTTGCACCACGAGTACAACGCTTTATGTTGTTCTTGTGTTAGTTGGTCAATTGGAAGTTCTCTCTTCTCCTTAACCTGGCGATACAAGTTTTGCATATGAGCCTTTCGTGCTGCTTCTTGGGCAGCAACATTCTCCTGCCCTTGAGGTATCGCTTGGGCATTTTGAACTTGATTTTGCTGCTCATTCTGGCCACCATTTACGCCCTGTGGCTGAAGCGCACTACTCACAACCACTCCCTTGCGGAATCCAGTTCTTTGGTCGACAAGTTCATCTGGTAGGATGAGCTTTTGCTTCTTCGCAGGAGGCATGCTTTCCATCGCAGCAGGGAGCTGGGGGAGCGGGTTGACAGGGACTTGGTCGGCAACGGTGGCCCATTCTCGTTGAGCTGGTGGTTTTTTATGTCGTAGAAGTTGTTTCGGTCGCTCCTTCGGAAGAGGCTTTCGAGATTCTGTTTGCTTTGGTGCATTAGATTTCTCTAGCGGCTCACTCGGCAGACGTACTCGAGCTTCTGCTTGCGTTGGTTCACCAGGTTTGTTCGACTGTTCGCTCAATCGTCGTACATGAGGTTGTATATTATTTGATACGAGTATCTTTGGTACTGGTATTGGAGATTCCTTCTTAGGTCGGATTTTAACCTGCGGAAGAGGCTGCGAAGCGGTGTTTTGCTTGGGTTGTGCAGACTCCCCAACTTGGGTAGGTTGAGTAGGCGGAGCACGTGCCGTGGGCTGAGCTGTTGGAGCAGATACCGAAAGTTGAGGAGCTCCGTAAGCTTTATCAGTCGTCTGTGATTGTTTGACGGGCACATTCAATGGTAGTTGAGGCGCCTTGGGGTTTGCAGAGGATCGACGTCTCTTTCTGGTAGCTTGTTGTGATGGAGTGCTTGTCGCGGGAGGGGTCGAAAGCGCCGAAGCCTCAGCAGCCGATGGAGGTTGGTAAGATGGCACCAGAACGACAGGGTGTTTCGCCGCCTCTTGAGGTCGAGGGGCTTCAGCAAGTTGCGGTTGAGTTGCGGCGGATGGGGTTGCCTTTGATTGAGATGCCATCCTTGATCGGGGTGCGGTCTTAGATTGCGAGGCTTTCGCTTTAGTGGGTGTTTCCAAATTGGGCTCTGCGGTTTTTGGCTCCGAGGCTGGAGGGGGTACTTGACATGGGCTTCCGTGAGCGGTCTGTTCGTCGGCAGCTGGTGCTTTCTTCTTTGCGGTGCTCTTCTTCTTCGTCGCAGAAGAGCCGTTCGGCGGTGGCTTCTTTGAAGACGCCATTGTTCGGGTGCGCACTGCGCAGAGCTCGTGTCAGTATTAAATGGTTTGATTTCCAAACGGAAGTGCGAGGAGCACGTGCAGTGGCGATTGCGGTGTTTGAAGGGTTTAGGGTGTGTGTTGCGAAGAAGGTTGTCGATGGAAGAGATCGTGATGCGGTGCGGGTGGAAAGGCGGAGCTGCCAGTGCCGCTCAGTGAAGATTGAGAACCTCCTACTCTGCTGTGGGTAACATCGCAAGGCTGGAAGGGAAACTGATGAGAACCACGTTGTTATGATTTTCAACTTCAATTCCTCTATCTTTTCTTGAAATGAAAATGTTCTCGCTAAATTTCTACCTCAAAGTGACTTGAACGAGATACACTTTGCTCACCAGAAGACTTCTTAACGCGTACAAGAATGTCTCTTGGGGTACAATGATAATCTCAAATCTCTCTTTGTCGCACTTAGCCTCTTTTGGAATAGACTACGAAAGTTAGGGCTTTCCCCCACATCCCGCCCCGAAACGAGTGCCCGCCCATTGGTCGATCCAACGACGAGTCCTTGTGCGATGTGCAACAAAACTTTGACCCTAACTTAGAGGCTATCTAATTGGCCAGTAATGGTGTGGCCATAGCTTCTAGATATCAAGTTGATATTGGAGCTGTTGAGAGCTTCCTCTGGCGCCAAAATCGAAGCCAAAAAGGCGGGAAGATTTTCTCAACTCCACGTTCTGCATAACTCTGGCGCTCAGGCTTCGACCTCCATAGTATAAGAGCTCGGATTTTCTTTTCCTGGTGTTGATTTGGGATTGTCATTTTTCGATGTGACATGGAAATATTTTTTTAATATTCGCTTAGCTCATGCCCATCCTCTACCAACGATCGCGTAACTTTG